>JAXCGZ010017163.1:57500-65000 GCA_037179515.1 Halocaridina rubra | reverse complement strand
AAATTATGTTGCACTGTGGTACAAAACAAGAGCAATCATAATAATGATAGTAAAACTGATAGCAACAAGAAGAGCAATAACAAAAACAATCATAATGAAATAATAATATAATGAATATATACAACCACCATAACATGGAGTGCAAATGAAGGCTGTTTAAAAATGGTATTAGTATACAAGGATATACAGTATGTAAATTTGTTGGAGCAAAACAATCCCTGATCTTTTGGAGTCTACTGCCTACATTAACTGGAGGAGGCACACAACCGATAGGATAACAGTGTGTAGAATTTCATTAAAATTACACCAGAGTCAGGTCCAAGGACATTTGTGATCTCCAAGGAATTTGAGGTTTCTTAAGGCAACAGTTCAGGATCTGAAGAGGGTTTAGGAGAATGAGGCGAAGGAGTAAATTTTAAATAATTCCTTTCAATGATTTAATGATATAGGCCTTTTTAATGATATAAACGCAGTTTATGTTATCGAGCTTGATTTATTACTGTGAAATACTTAATAAATTATTAATCAACATTCCATTAGTCAATCTTCTAACATTAGGCTTGTGGCATTTGAAAACCAATTTACTATTTCCAAAATCCATTTGGCAATTTGCAGACCAACATTGTTCGGTAACTACACTATCTTTTTCATAAAAAGATATCTTTCTTTTATAATTCTTAATCCTAATTTCAAAGCAACGTACAGGCTCTCCAACATAAGCTACAATATGACTATTAGACAATCAGTAGAGGAAGGGGGGCTGGGGGCTCACATTTATTCTACATAAATTTTTTTTATTAATATGATGGAATATAAATTCAAAATGGTCATTACTTCATCGATTAATAAAAATTTTACGCCAAATGAATTATGGAGTTTTATAATCTCCAATTGTTATGTGAGGAAGAGCAGGAAACTATAGCTTGCGATATGGTCAAGGAATTACCAAACATTTTGAAGCTATGATTGACCTGGGAAATTTCCTGGACTAATAATATGAGGCCACAGTTCCTAAGGCAGCGTTTCATAACCTGGGGTGCTAGAATTCACAGGAGGTGCTGAAATTAATTTTAAGGGGTGCTGCGAAGTGCTGCATACGTGGCGGCAATATGTCGGTGTTCCTAGCACGGGGTGACCAGGGTATTGCAGGGATACTTTTTGACAAATGCATTGTATATATATATATATATATATATATATATATATATATATATATATATATATATATATATATATATATATATATATATATATATATATATATTTTATTTCATAAACTCTAACCTGATTTTCAACAGTGTAAGCGCATTTTAGCATGGTGCTGAAAAGCACTAAATTTGTACTAACATTCCACACTTTCGTAGGAAGACTGCATCACAAAGCTTGGTGGTACACGTTAGGTAGTGTGCTAATGTCTGACGTGAGAAGGAGTGACCTCTCCGCTACCGGCGGTAGTTGCATAGTAGCAGTGCAGCAGTACAGTGCAGGCTCTGTATATTTAAGTTACACGTTAATTCCAAGTTCCAGTAATACTGGTATGACTATTGGAAGGTATACTCTTCCTCATTCGCTTTTAACTCACATAACAGCTCTCTCTCTTCACTGTGTGGCATCATATTTATATGTGAATGGATTAATGACGCTGATCCATTCCTGCACCAGTTTAATGGGCCTAGAAAGAGCTTGAGCCTATCCTGATTAAAATTTTCAGGTGTTTCTATTGCTGACTATAAATTGCACACATATCATTACCTACATCCTAAAAGGTGTAGTAAGAATATGTGTTCGTTTAATTCTGTTTCTCTCTTAACATTTCTCATAAGTAGTTCCTTCATCTTTTGAGTATATATATATATATATATATATATATATATATATATATATATATATATATATATATATATATATATATATATATATATATATATATATATATATTTTACTGGAACGTTACCTAAGGTCAAAACACAACTTGATTGAATTTTGAATAATAAATTTATAATTTTGATTGGTGTCTTTTTGCCATCAACCTCTTTGTTTTGTCCATAGGTTTGTGTTATTCTGCAATGCCGAAGGTAAGCAAATGGAGTGATGACTATGTCATGTATTCATCAGGAGTATGCACCCCAGGACGATCTTGGAGGTCCAGACCGGGCACAATACATGACCTTCCATGTAATTATTTGCAACTCTACTTTGAAGCCTGCTAGACTCCGAAAACACCAGGTGGAGCATCCAGCTGCAGATATCAACAGACTCTCGAGGCTCTGCAGGCTAAGAGGGGTAGATATGATCAGTGCAGAATCCACTTCTACAAGCTTCCTATGAGGTGGCATACCAGTGCGTCTGGGAGAAGCATTCGCATTTGGCCCAGGAAAACCTGATTAAGCCATGCACCATTTGGATGGTAGAACTGATTCTGGAAACAATGGAAGCCAAGAAAGTGAAGGACGTGCCTCTGTCCAATGATGTAATTGCAGGCAGAGTTGCAGATATGAGCTGCAACATCTTGGACCCGATTGTTCAGGATATTAAGGACAGTCCTATCCGCATTAGTCTGTAGTTGGATGAAGGGGCTGATATTTCCAACATAAGTCAGCTGATTGTGTACATCAAGGATGGTGAAATTAAAGAAGAATTCCTCTTCTGCGAAAATTTGCAAAATGACGAAGAAAGCAGCAGATGTATTCCCACTCTTGGACGAGTTTTTTGAGAAGCATCAGATCAAGTGGGAGAAGGTGAAGGTAAGGTCGGTATGCACAGATGGTGCCCCAGCCTTGATAGAGAATAGGTCTGGCTTTGCTGTTACTTTAAAGGAGAGGGTACCAAATTTCATTGTGAAGCACTGTTATCCATCGCCATGCTTTGGTGGCAAAGAAGTTGCCGCCTCACCAAAAAGAAGTTTTGTCTCTCTATGTTCAAATTGTAAATTTCATCCAGGGTTGTCCTTTAAGCCACAGTGTTCATATTACTTTGTGAGGAGATGGGAAGTATATTTCAAATTCTTTTCTTCCTCACAGATGTGTGATGGCTCTCTTGATGGAAAATCCTGATCCCTATTGCAGAGCTCGAAGAGGATCTTGCAATATTCATCAGAGAGTATCAGAATAACTTCGCTGAAAAATTCGAGGAGGATCCATTCATCCTGTCGAGGACGAACCGCTCATCCTTTCTCCCTCCTATTTGGGAGATATTTTCAGCCATTTGAATGACCTCAATTTGTCCTTGCAAGGCATGTTTGTTAGTTCTTGTAATATTGTTTGTACAGAGAAGGGAGAAGCCTTCAAGAGGAACTCTCACTCTGGAAACGTCGAGTTCAGTGAGGGAGTGTGCGGAGCTTTCCTATCTTTGAAAAGAAACTGGGGGATAAGCCAATCAGCCGCATACTTGTAGAAAATATTGCTGCTCAGCTCTTGCACCTTGAAACTACAATGGCAAAGTACTTCCTCAAGGATCATACATATTTCAGAATGGATTCAGCAGCCCTTCCTAGCAGACATGAGTGATGCTGAAAACCTGAAGGAGGAGCTTATTGATCTGTAGGTAGACCAGGGTTGTCAGAAAATTTCGTACACTACTGATGTCTGGTTTTTGATGTGATTAGTTTGTAGCATACCCTGGATCGGCGAGGGCAGCACTAGAGATAATCAGTCCATTTCCAGCTACCTACCTGTGCGAGAAGGCATTCTCCAACATGCTCCTGATGGAAACAATTGTCCGTAAACGCCTTCAAGGTGGGCTGCTCTGGCCAACATGAAGCCTAAAATATGTTTGATTGAGATTGTCTATGTTCTTTATTTTTTTCAGGTTTTTATTATTGCTTTTGTCAATAGTATTGGTATCCTAAATGTCTTTGTTTTGGAGAGTGAACAAAATAGAAAATCAAACAGTACTGCACGTCACTTTACTTCATTCTTGTAGTAGCCAGGTGTTAGCCAGACTTAGGGGGTGCTGGACTGCCTAGACCTGACTATAAGGGGTGCTGAGGTCGGAAAAGGTTAAGAAACGCTGTCCTAAGGGCACGTAAAAATAAACCCACTAAAAACTGTTTTTTATTTTGGAACTGTGGGGACGAAAAATGAATATATGAATAGGTACTGGCACGTTGAAAAAAAATTGGATTGGAAACCGAACTGGGAAAACATGATTTAAATATCTAATAAGGGTATTTCGTTATTAAAGCTCATTTCTAAGGTAAACTAGGCTAATAGGAGAGAGAGAGAGAGAGAGAGAGAGAGAGAGAGAGAGAGAGAGAGAGAGAGAGAGAGAGAGAGAGAGAGAGGAGAGAGAGAGAGAGAGAGAGAGAGAATAACATTAAATTTGAAGACATATATGTTATGTCATCACTTCAGGATATCCTAGAGATAAACAATACTAGCATAAGTCCCAGATTCCAATATTGATTTTTAAACCATACTCGTGACAAGCATTTTGACTTCAGAAAGTAAATGAGTTGAAATTAAATTAGTTACCCTTGTTACCAATCAACCATTAACCTTATCCATCTAATGGTAAGTTCAATCATTTTGCTCCAAGAGGGACCCTACTATTCTCTCATTCCGAATTCGAGAACCAGAAGTGATTCACTAAGCTCCTAGGTCTTCCATTGTACTAAACACCCTACTTTTACCGAATTACTGCTACTGAAGAGACGCTAGACCTTGGAGAATTGACTCTAGGACTTCCTGGGTGACAGCCAGGTGGTAACAAAGCAGAGCGTTTTAAAAATCATCATTTTCTCATGACTCGCTCTCCCATCCTACTTTTTCAGGGTTCATTCATTGACATCTTTCTTTCTTTCTTTCTTTCTTTCTTTCTTTCTTTCTTTCTTTCTTTCTTTCTTTCTTTCTTTCTTTCTTTCTTTCTTTCTTTCTTTTTTTTCTTTCTTTCTTTCTTTCTTCTTTCTTTCTTTCTTTCTTTCTTTCTATATATTTATTTATCTTTCTTGTTTCTTTCTTTCTTTCTTTCTTTCTTTCTTTCTTTCTTTCTTTCTTTCTTTCTTTCTATATATATATATATTTATTTATCTATATATTTATTTATTTTCATATATTTATTTATTTATTCATTTATTTATTTATTTCATTTAATTATCTATTTTACTTTTAATTAACTTATTTATTTGAAGTGAGTTAGTCCCAAGGCGTACTCTTTAAAAATATCATAGCCATGACACATATCTTTATCAGTCATTTTGTTTAATTCGTCTCACATACCAAGACGAAAAAAAAAAAATGTATTTCTGCAGAGAAATACGAAGTGTATTCTCGCAGACACTCGCAAACGTTCGCCAACACACTCGCTCAAATATTCCCCCATTTTACTTTTACAAAGAACCCGAGCTCAAACCATCCTTGTTCCGTAACCATGAATCGAAATTTTCACTTACTCAATGTGAGGAAGAGAAAGGGGCAGTAGTGGCGTCTCCCAGCTTCTGACAACTCAGCAAAAAAATGCTTTACGAGCTGTAAATTGAGTTTAGGTAAGATAATAGTATAAATATACTTGTTCTGAAGCTCTCTGCAGTACATACACACACGCACACACATTCACACGCACACATACATACATACATACATACATACTTACATACATACATACATATATATATATATATATATATATATATATATATATATATATATATATATATATATATATATATATATATATATATATATATATATATATATATATACAGTATATCAATTAGTATGCATGTATTACCCCGTGGAATATAAAACATCTGTTACTATGTTTCACGCAATCACATGCATGGTTTCTCATGTTATCTTCAAACATTTTTCCTTCTAGATAGAAAGCTTAACCGTTCAAATTTGTTTACTAACGCGAAAGAAGCTGCACCTACAGTAAGTGAGAGAGAATTAATCCCTCTTTTGTAACTGCGAAAATTTTCTGATATTCATCGTTATTGGCTTGAGAATTTTAGAGGAATTAATAATAATAAATAATTAATAATAATATTAATAATAATAAATAATAATAATAATAATAATAATAATAATAATAATAATAATAATAATAATAATAATAATAATAATAATATTAATAATAATGATAATAATAATAATAATAATAATAATAATAATAATAATAATAATAATAATAATAATAATAATAATAATAATATTAATAATAATAATAATAATAATAATAATAATAATAATAATAATAATAATAATAATAATAATAATAATAATAATAATAATAATAATAATAATAATAATAAATAATAATGATACAAGGACCTTATGATAAACTTTAACTCCCTTTTATATCCTTCAAAGGTATGTACTGTGTTAGTTACTTTTTTCTATCTTCTTTAATGAAGGCCTATTAGCCGAATACATTAAGAATATAACTGACCCTCATATCGTATTATCAAATTTGAACATCATTCACTCGAAGAATATCCTAAAATTCTGCAAATAATTCTACCCATTAGAAGGTTTTAAGCAAAAGGTTTTCCACTGAGAGATGTTCTGAACTCAGTGATAGACTTCATTTTTTGCATCTCTAAAAAGGCTTTCAATCGATTCCTTATGTTGGGTTGCAGTCTTAACCAATAAGACTTTCAGAATAATATATCCTAAAAAGTCTTAAAGGCGCGACTACTCACTCCCAATCCCTGAGCGGTTCTGGCGTAAAGACACTGTACTAGCAACCATGAAAGCCTGCATACTCTGAACAGATTTAGGATCGAGTTCCAGTGTTGATTGGTAAGCATAAACCTGAATTTTCAGTGTCAGCAACTCTGAATTTAGTAGGAGAGCGCTGACTTCAGTTGCAGACACTTTTAACTTTAGTGCTTGAAGCACTGTTCATAGAATATGCTTCTGTTTTATGGTATGCTCGCTCCTTATATTCCTCGGCTGTGAACCTCTGTATTTAGCAGTAGAAGTTCTGACTTTAGAAATTGCATTCTGAAAATATATGGGGTTTAGTTCATGTTTTAAATGGAATACATAACCTATATTTTTCAATAATAGAATCTTCGATTTCAGAGGAAGAAGTTCTGATTTCAGTTTGCAATAAGAAAAGATTTCCTTCAAAGTTAAAGTGTTGTGTTATGTGCTCATTGTAAGTTTATTCAAGATCTGCATTCTGAAAAGATTTAACAATCACGCATAGTGTTGGGAGTTAAGCATATCCATGAGACTATTCAGTTAAAGAAGTCCTGACTTTAACAGAAGATAGTCAGACTTCGGAAGTTACACTCTGAAGTCTAAAAAGTGAGTCCTCGTGCTGAGTGGTGCACCTGATAGTAAGACTTTTCAGTGATTGAAGAACTGACCTAAGAAGTTTAAATACGACATTGTGGCGCAGCAATAGAGACTGGAGCTGCTAATATATTTACCACAGGTTCAATCCTGGCCCGGGGTTGAATTAGCTTTCATGAGGTTACTGACTGATTTGGGCAACCAACTGGGTGGTCGGTGACTTCCTATAGGTTTAGTTGATTACTCAGATATTGCCTGG
>JAXCGZ010017163.1:50000-55000 GCA_037179515.1 Halocaridina rubra | reverse complement strand
TTCTCTATTGACGCCTATCAGTATGTGCACACTTTGAGTATGTTGACTTGATATTGGTTACACATTAAACGAAATAAGCAGCTATCCTTTTCCTCTTATTCCCAAGAACTTCTGTTAATTAGCCCCTATGTAAACTACAATGGGTGGTCAATATCGGGACCTAAAAGTGTGAGCAAAGAGCTCATCCACTGCATTATTCAAGTATGGTAATATTTGTGTGTCAGACGCAGTCCTCCTTGTACATTTCCCAATTTATAAATATTAGTGTAATAGATAAAGATAAAAAGATTGAAAAATTCATATTGCATAAAAAATAATGTTTATCTAATCAACAGATATACTACAATAAGGTACGTTGATAGTAAGGTTTTTCTCTGCAGTAACAGTGTCAGAATAAAATCTCAGCCATTCCCCAGGTCAGTCACGGGTGAATATCACAAAAATAACAGAACTCAGCAAAATCAACACCACAGCTTTAAGTGTAACACTGAGCGAAATCATCGATCCCTCTCTATATGTAATTGTGAATTTCCTTGTAAATGGGTCTCAATACTCGGAAAATACCGAAAGAGCAGACGATTCGAATCAAGTTTTTGAATTCCATCTACCTTCTGAATTGCCAATATATATCGAAGAAATAGACTTATTCGTTATTGTCAACATTCTGGATGCAGAGGGAAACAAGGTCATGGCTGGAGACGCAATGCTCACAATGAAAAGTAAGTACACTGAGAAATAAAACTGACGTAGAAAGTATACATGGAAAAATATACTATTCACACGAACTTACAGTCTCTGTGAGATATGCAGCATACAACTTTACTGAAAAGTGTGTTGGTTTTTGCAGAAATGGATTCCAGACAAGTCTCAATTGTTGGAACTGATGAGTTCGAGCTAGGGGCTTATCTTCGCGTAAACATTGGTGACCTCAATTCCACTGTCATAGGAGAGGAAACCTGCATTGCAAAAAACAGTCCATGCTATTACAGAGCTGATTTACCATCTCTTGGAAATTTCAAATGGTGCACTAGCATTCAAAATCAAGCTGTAGGGGGTTCAGAAACGGTATCTCAGTGCAATGAAGAAGTTATTCCTTATAAAGGTATGTACATTTGGTCTCTACCACCAGTAGAACGAGTATCTATACCTGGAAAGTCAGCATGTAGTCACTAGTCTCTGATTTCAGTTTTATAGCTAATTTTTTGAAACCAAAATGTTCAATCTTGAAGCAAGGTAGAATAGTCAAGTTCGAAATATAATTTGATAATGAAATATATTTTCAACTTTAATCTTTCCAGGTACTCCCGGAGATGATGACCCAACTCTCCTCCTAATAGACAAAGATATATTAACCATCATTTACAAGACTAACCTAACTGCTTTGGAAGTTTTAACCTTGGATCCACTTAGCGGTGATTCATGGTCTAATCTTACGGACATAACTTGTGCTATTGAGACTGGACAAAGCTGTAATGTTCAAGTAGATGTTCCTGAAAGTATAATGAACGTTAACTTCAGCATTGTGCATGTAGACAAAGAGGGCTACGTGGATTCTTCAAAGATCTATCCATTCGAAAGTGAGTAATCAGAATTGTTATTATTCTGAATGAGACTAAAATTGCACTAGCTGTAGCTTGCAATAGTTCAAGCATATGTGAAGCAGTATCTTGCGAGCTTATGTAAACATGGTTCAATAGAAATGTGCATAATCACTTTGAGCTTCTGTAAGCAGGAAAATTCGCTAAAAAATATCGCTTTTTCTTTGGAATCATAAATACTCCTTTCATAAATAAAACATCAGTCATCCAAAGGTGAATGTGAGAAAAAGTAGAATCTCAATGGCTCTTTCCAGAACCGAACATATATCTACAGAGGCCAGATATATTAAAGCATTCTTAGAAAACGGGATCAGAAAGCACAATCAGGTATGGCAGGCACTATAAAACTGGGAAAACTGCATACAACATACTAATTGCCTACAGCAGATAATTTACAAATTAAGTCTGAACATTCTTGTTCAAAAAACAAGAAATCATCGTGTTCAGAGACGACAGAAAAGAAAAAGATGTTGCCTCTAGATCCCTGCATATTTAAGTTTTCATAAGGATACAACATCAGAGAAAAAGTGATAAAGAAGACAAAAGATGCAAGTTCAATTAGATTTCAATAATGATACTGAAAATGTACCAGAGCAAGGTGTTTGAAGTTGACAGGGATGTAGGCAAGCTGCTGAAACAAGAAATAAGGAGATTTAACAGCAAGAGATACAAACAGCTTGCAGACTGGTATCAAATATACAATATTTCAGGGTCAGATGAGCTGAACTTAAAGGCTATCTCAAATGTAAATTTTGAAAGGATAGTACATGCTTAACAAACATATGCTAAATATAAAGCAGGAAGTGAGACAGCAAAATAGACCACAAAGAAAGTTGCCAGGGAAGAAAAGTAGAGTATAAACTTCTGAAAATGTGACTAAATATCCTCAGTTCCATCAGTCATGAAGTCATGGTCATAACTGAGTTGAAACATAGCAAATTCTTAAAATATAAAATATTGACAATGACACACATATAGACCTACAAATATGCAGAGGTAAGAAATTAAAAAAATGTTGATTAAATAAATCAGCTGCAGGACAGCTTAGTTAGGTATTATGCCTATAAGCAAAATTATCAAAGTACATATTAAGTGAGCGTGATATAAAAATATTAGGCCTAAAGAGCACACAAATACGAAGATTTGAAAAGTGAATGAATCAAGAAGTTACTGCAGGAAACTCAAAGACTTTGGAACTGACTTAAATGTAGAGGCAAATAAGGTCATGTTCGTAACGAACTCTTAAGAAATTAGAGAAAGCTAAGAAGTGATAACTTTTATAACCAGTCGACCATACTAGAGGATGTTAGTCTCTAACAGGCTGTTGCCTAGTAAACAAATTCAATTTTCGTTTATCTGTAATGAAAGAAGAGTAGAAGGGAGAGCCATTTAATGAGTCCTCTCAGTAGAAGAAATTACATCACATGTGTAAACAGCAGCTCATTCATGGAAAGATTTATTCCATCACCTCAGGATATAATACAGGTTTACATATACATGGCCTGTAGCTCTTCTCCTAATGAGAGAGAGAGAGAGAGAGAGAGAAAGAGAGGGAGAGAGAGAGAGAGAGAGAGAGAGGAGAGAGAGAGAGAGGAGAGAGAGAGAGAGAGAGAGAGAGAGAGAGAGGAGAGAGAGAGAGAGAGAGAGAGAGAGAGAGAGAGAGAGAGAGAGAGAGAGAGAGAGAGAGAGAGAGAGAGAGAGAGAGAGAGACTTTGCATACAAGACCATACAAAAAACAAAAGGTGTAAGTTCCAATTACAAATAGTTAAAAATGCCAGTGCGTAAGTATAAGCACAATGATGGGACAATTTGTGGAATGAGTTTTAAATGTCCACAAAGTCTCTGAGACAGCTAACAATAAAATGCAGACTGATGCAGTATACACTACTTTTATTTGGTCTCAAACTTAAAAGGGTTTACGTATCTTGAACTTGCTTAATAAGGAGGGCATTTTGCATCCACCAACAGCATTTATCAGAATACGTTCATCACTACTTCGACTAATTTTGTATCTTTTTAAATGATGACTCTCATGTGATAATACTGTCGACAGAACTGGAAGGTAACCAAGCTAATAAGGACAGCTTGGACTATCAGAAACTTGCGGAGCTGTTTTCGGAAGCGACAGCTCTTAACCAAACTGACAGCATATCAAGTGAAACTGCTTAAGAGAGGAGGATATTACCAAATTCGAGTGTGCTCGAGGAAAAGATGAAAAAAAGGACTGTATGACAATATATTTACAGCCTTTTGCAGTCTTTATTCCTTCTTTATAAAAATAAACAGATTTAGCATAATGAAGCACAAATTTATACTGATACTGCAGCTCGCCGATGCGAATGTGGAAGATTGGAAGGATACTATCCTTGTGGAAAGTATTTTTTTTTTTTAAAGGAGGGAAACAGAGTTCAATGACTGAGTGGCTAAAGTATTTGCAAGAGGTCAGCCATGATGTCAGATCTGAGTCAATATTACTACCACTTACTGCTTAGATGTTGTAACATAAACTACTGATACCCGTAAGACGGTGACTGGCCTTATCGTTTTAGATGATGAGCGGCATCTGCTGATAAGACCACTAAGATGAAAATTTCAGACAACAGCAATGCAGCTAAATGGGTCAGCTTCTTCTTCTTCTTCTTCTTCTTTTTCTTCTTCTTCTTCTTCTTCTTCTTCTTCTTCTTCTTCTTCTTCTTCTTCTTCTTCTTCTTCTTCTTCTTCTTCTTCTTCTTCTTCTTCTTCTTCTTCTTTCTCTCTCTCTCTTTTTTTTTTTTTCTTCTTCTTCTTCTTCTTCTTCTTCTTCTTCCTTCTTTCTTCTTCTTCTTCCTTCTTCTTCTTCTTCTTCTTCTTCTTCTTCTTCTTCTTCTTCTTCTTCTTCTTCTTCTTCTTCTTCTTCTTCTTCTTCTTCTTCTTCTTATTCTTCTTCTTCTTCTTCTTCTTCTTCTTCTTCTTCTTCTTCTTCTCCATGAATATATTTCATTACCTATTGAAAAACACGACAGGATATATTTTAATATATTTACTTGACTCTATTTCAGTTACTCCAGTGGAGTTAGACTACCTGTACAACGGAGCAGTGTACATGCGATGGAATTCAGACATCTTCTCCAATTACAGCATCCCTGTTTGGGATGGTTTAGATCCCAATAACATCAAGTTAGAATTATTGGTTACCTGTGGGTCATCCGAGGACGTGGAGTGTTTCGCTTACTTCGTAAGACTGGAAGAAAATGATATTGTTGGCTTACATAAAGAAGGAGAGAAGAATATGGTAGCAGTTACTGTAAGCCCCCCTTAGTGAGTATTTACAAGTTTAAGGTGGGTTTAAAATCGATACTCTACATTGCTATAGAAGTTACATGCAGCATTAGTAATTAATTTGCTAGATTATCAAGCACCATA
>JAXCGZ010017163.1:42500-45000 GCA_037179515.1 Halocaridina rubra | reverse complement strand
CTACTACTACTACTACTACTACTACTACTACTACTACTACTACTACTACTACTATTAATAGTAATAATAATAATAATAATAATAATAATAATAATAATAATAATAATAATAATAATAATAATAATAATAACAATAATGATAATAATAATATTAATGAATGCCACCACTATAAATCATTTTAATTTCACTGCTAAAGTCTTCTGGTAGTTTGAAAATGTTTGCCCTGCCCATTAAAAAAATTATATATATATATATATATATATATATATATATATATATATATATATATATATATATATATATATATATATATATATATATATGCATATATATATATATATATATATATATATATATATATATATATATATATATATATATATATATATATATATATATATATATATATATATATAACCAAATAAGCACATTACATATATGAAAACATGAATCATTTTTTTACCCCGACCGGGACTTGAACCTAGGACTTATGAGTACTAAGTCAAGGCGCTACCAATGCACCACAGAAGGTTAAAAGTGCCAAACCCTTGTGCCGAGTCAACTTCAAACAAAGGGGGAGTGTATGCTCACTTCTTTTCGAATAAACTCTAAAGGGGGGTTTACACGGTCAAACGGTTCGTCGAACGCGGTTCGACAGACAAGTGTTTGAAGTGATTGGTAGCGCCTTGACTTAGTAATCATAAATCCTAGGCTCAAGTCTCGGTCGGGGTAAAAAAAGTGATTCATATATATATATATATATATATATATATATATATATATATATATATATATATATATATATATATATATATATATATATATATATATATATATATATATATATATATATATATATATATATATATATATATATATATATATATATATATATATAAGTTCAAGTGGTGCAAATGAATTGGGTATCACACACCATATACTTACACTATGATTATTATCAAGGTGGCGATAATACCCACCCCGAGCAAACTACCTACGACTGCTCCCACGATGACACCCGTCCTGCAGGGCTTTGAGGGATTACCTAGGAAAGATGAATCAACTATTGATAAGCAAACCCATCATATACCTTAAAGTCTTTTATATATTAAGTCTATTTTCCTTTAGTAACTCTGAGCAAGTGTAAGGAGCAGTAGTAATGTCTATCGACTCTTGCATACTTTCATTTTTAAGCGCTGAATGTGCACACCTATGACAAAGCATTGCAAAATCGTAGGCTCAAGCACGAGAATAGGTATGAATGATATTGTCTTAGACTTCGGCTTATTGAAATAGATTAAAATAGCTTAGTGCTAATTACCAATTTAAATAATTTATTTATCTATATATTTATTATGGGTATGGGAACGGCGGTAGTATATTGGTTAGAATACTTGACTCGCGAGGTGACAGACCCGCAATCGAGTCCTCCACGAGGAGTCAGGAAGGACATCTAGCCTTAATTCCTCTACTCTAATCTGTCTGTGTCCACCCCCATTCCAATGGGGATTGCTAGTGATACATAAAACGCAAAAAAAAAAAAAATGGGGGGTAAAGTCAGACACAATTCAATCAACCAAAACGACGAATCAATGCTTCTACAACTTCCATCTGTACAGACTTAGAGTTTATGCAAAAAGAAGTGAGTATGCACTCCCGCTTTGCTTCAAGTTGAGTAAGCATAAGGGTTTGGCACTTTGGCTAAAGAGCAAAAATTTATATTATGCAATCAGGTGTTGCGATCCTTGCTTCACTCTTCAGAACTGTATTTCAGATTAATCAGTTTAGGACCTCGGTAGCTCAGTGATAGAGCGCGCAAGTAGGAAAGCAACTAACACGGATTCAAGCCCACCGCGGGGTTTTAAGAGGGGCATTCAACAAAAAATCCTCAGCTCCAACATATGTGTCCACCCCAATTTGAATGGGGATTACTTATGATACATAAAACGGTGGAATTTTTCAAGAAACAAACTTTCTTTTTCAATTATTTACCAATAATGTGATCAAAAGAGCACCAGATCCTAAGCAGAACTTTAAATAAAATACTACAGACCTAACATTAAAAAGACAGCAGATATAATTTTTCATACCTTCAAATAAGAGGCGACTGGAGTCGTAAACGTATCCTTTTTCATCAGTTCTCACAATAAGTACGACCATCCTTGTTTGGCCTTCTGGAACTGTAATGTTATGTGTACAAGAAACTGCTTCTCCCTCTTGGAATATACGACTCACTGAGACCAGACATCGGTAGCTAGAATTGGAGAAAACTTTCGTGTGGTCTTCAGGATCATATACCACAACTTCAATTTCCGTAGCATTATGGCTATAAGTGAAGCTCACTTTTAAATTTCCATCGTCTTGGAGGTACAGCGATGGCGATGGGGAAATTTCTGAAACATTGAAAAACATTAAAAAAAAAATATATATATATTTAAATTTTCTTACCAACTTTTTTTTTTTTTTTTTTTCTTCTAAAATGGGTATTGTACTTATTACT
>JAXCGZ010017163.1:17500-30000 GCA_037179515.1 Halocaridina rubra | reverse complement strand
TAATGATATGCTTTTTACTTCTGTTAAAACGTAAAATAGGCTGAAAATATTTTATCACTTTCTCGAAATACTGCCCATAACTCCATTTTTTTTTTCAAAGAGAGAGATTAATCATGACCACATTTTAGAATTAATATGAATATTTCTAACATAGTGAGCCATTGCTACAGCTTCACCTTTTAAAAATAAATTATTGATTTATTCTCTTATTTCTGAAAATTGTTGGCCCCGCTAACACGCAAAGACTTACGATAAAATTATCCCATGTGGCCAAAACCATTACAAAAATTCCCAGCTTTTCTAAAAGCGAGAGATGTCGAATTTTTTATATTCTGACGACTTAAAATTTATTCTTTAACATTTTCGACCATTTTCGTTATTTTGCATATAAAATTACAGTTGTTATCAACGTAGCTGACATTGCAAATTACGGTGTGTTTAAAAATACAAAAATAAAATGTACCAGGCTGGGAGTTCGGAGTCATATGTTGACTATTTGAAGGATTAAATAATGCTGAGAGGGTCGGCATTTATCTTTTTAATTTTGATTTTGTTGAGAGAGAGAGAGAGAGAGAGAGAGAGAGAGAGAGAGAGAGAGAGAGAGAGAGAGAGAGAGAGGAGAGAGAGAGAGAGAGAGAGAGAGCACCTGGTAGGTAGAGAGAGACAAGGAGAGTGAGATAAATAACAAGTAGATAAATAGAAGGATAGAAAGCTAGAGAATGCTCATATCTATTGAAGCTTTTCTACCCCTTCGAGTGAGGAACTACTCCTCAACACCCTCCTAACACAACTTTAAACATATGAGAACAAACGCAAGAGAACTTGGTTTTCATCAGTCAGTCCCTTCTATCAAACCTGGGTCTGGACACAGTAATGAGAGAGAGAGAGGAGAGAGAGAGAGAGGAGAGAGAGAGAGAGAGAGAGAGAGAGAGAGAGAGAGAGAGAGAGAGAGAGAGAGAGAGAGAGAGAGAGATTCCATACTATTTTGAGTAATGGATTATTTCGCCAAGCACTTTTCTGTATATGCTACTCTTAAATTCCATTACAAAAGAGAGAGAACTTGAGAACAAAAGCTTTAGGGAAAATCTCATTTATCCTCCAGTCTGGAGTCATCGAACCTGACCCTTGACAGAGAATGCATTGCGTTTCTCCCTTGCTTCAAGAGTAGTGTTTTCTCCCCTATACAGCTTAATTATCCCTCATGAAACTTCGAAAACATCAGAATGACCTAGAATATATTGGAATGATTATATACAAATATTAGAATCACCTCAATAATATTTATTGAACATCGAAATCGAAGATCGAAAATATTAGACTGAAAATATCGAAATACTTATGACCTTGAAAAATGTTAGACTGAAGCTGCAAAAGCATTAGATTAAAAT
This sequence comes from Halocaridina rubra, assembly GCA_037179515.1. Lineage (NCBI taxonomy): Eukaryota > Metazoa > Arthropoda > Malacostraca > Decapoda > Atyidae > Halocaridina > Halocaridina rubra. Next base: position 28,612 of record JAXCGZ010017163.1, on the reverse strand, counting down.
TTCGCAAAATAAAAATAAAAGCTCAAAAATATCAGAATGACACCTCGAAATTTTTAAAATGACACTCCAAAAATATCAGAAGTATACCTCGTAAATATGGTATGTTATCTACAAAATAGTCTAAATGTAATACTGAAAACAAGAAAATAAAAAAAAATATATATAAATAAGCAAAAAATACTAGAAGTAAAGTTTCATAGCATTAGAAACATTAAAAAAAACATTATATTGAAAAATTAAATATTTTAGAATGACATTTCATTAATTCTTTAATGAAATCTTGAAACAAAAATACAATAAAACTTGATATATATTAGTCATATACCTCCACAATAAATGAAAGAAACAAAAAATATTAGAATGAAGCTTTCAATAACAAAAGACTAAACCATATAAAAATACTAATATGGCACCTTGACAGAAAAAGACAAATAAAAAAAATATTAATAAACAACTCTCCAATCTTGTTATGACACCTCAAAAATATTAGGCTATGATGAAAGTATTAGAATGAAAGTTTGAAATGCTGAAATAAAAACTTACATATATTAGAATGACTTCTCGGAAATAAAATAATAAAACCACGAATACATCAGCATAAAAAAGAAATAATTAGCTGAAAAGCTTGACAATAATAGAATGAAGCTTCGAATAAATGAGAAACGAAAACTCGAAAATATAATATTGAAGCCTCAAAAACAATAGAATGACAACTAAAAATACAAAACAACATATAGAAATACCTGAAACTGGCTTCAAAAATTTTTGAACATAATTTAAAAAACAATCGAATTACAACTCGAAAATATTAAAAACACACATCGAATATACTTAAGAGAAGATTAGACGATATAACAATAAGCTTAAATATAACAGAGTGAATCTTAGAAAAACAGAACTACCACCTCGGAATCATTAGAATGATGGCTAGAAAGCAATAAAAGGAAACATAAAAAACGTAGAACGAAAGATTGAAAAAAATAAAAGAAATATATATTTTTTTCGATTTTATGCATCAGACTTAGCCCCTACTCGAATAGGGGTGGACATATGAACGCTGAAGCTGGGATATTAAGGCTGAATGCCTTCCTAACGTTCCCGAGGAGGGAGCGAGGAAGCATTTGTCAGGCCTGTCACTTCCTGACTTGAGTACTCTGCCACTGAAGTAATGCAGTCCCCTTCGATAATATTAGAGTGAATCTTTAAAATTATTAAAATATTGAATCTATTAGAATGATACACCAAGACGACTGAAAATCATATTCTAACCTCGAACAATATAGATGATTATATTATAAATATCAACATAATTCCTTCATTTCATTTGGAATAAAACCTCGAAAATATGAATACGTCACCTGAAAATCAAAATGAAACCCCTAGAAATTAAAATGGCACATTAAAGATCAGAATGAAGTCTTGTAATTATTAGAATAACTATTTAGAAATATTGAAATAACTATTAATCAAGCTAGAATGAATCTAAAAAAAAAAAAAGATGACACCTGAGAAATCAGGATGAAACCTCGTTAATATGAAAATAGATTATTTGAACCTATCAGAATAAAGCCTTGCAAATATTGAAAAGACAGTTGAATATCAGCATGAAAATTTGAAAATATCAGAATGAAATCCACGAAAATATATAAATCTCATTCTATATTTGCAATGCCAATACAGACTGCGAGCTCTTGTTATTATTCATTTATAATAACATGTCAGAGGTTTCAATTAATATTAATGAAATCTGAACCTTCTAGCCCCACAATACCCCCCAACAACCCCATCTCATACCGCCAACCCCAACCCCCCCAGTTCATGAAAATCCAACTGATAAAAATATTTTCGTGAATACCTTTGACAATCCTATCAATACTGTTAATTACGGTATTAATTGCAAAGTCCTCTAGGTCAATTTACATAATGCGGTTTCACTAATTAAGGATTCGTTCAGTACTCTTTATTATTTTCTTAATAGACTTATCATGATATATATATATATATATATATATATATATATATATATATATATATATATATATATATATATATATATATGAATCATATTTTACCCCAATCGGGACTCGAACCTAGGACACATAATTACTGTGCCAAGGCGCTACCAACTACATTACAGAAGGTCTAAAAGTGAAGCCAACCTTACAGCTTGACTGCTATACTAGGAATGAACGCATTCTATCTGAATTCCTTTTTGTCCATATTACATTTTCTCCCAACCTCACTCGTGGCTTCGTTTGCGCATTTAATTCAAATCCCAATCATATTAGGGATTAACACATAACCATATGTGAAAAAATGAATCATATTCTACCCCAACCGGGACTCGAACCTAGGACATATAATTACTATGGGTTCATTCCTGATATGGCAGTTAAGTTGCAAGGTTGGTTTCTTATTTAGATCCTCTATGGTGTAGTTGGCAGCGCCTTGGTACAGTAATTATGACCCAATAGTAGTTGAATTCAATGCTGTGCCGGTTTTGTTGCGATTGCTTTTGAAACACCGAGAGCTTTCGTAAGGATCCTATTCATCCCTAGAAGAAAAGAGGAATTCTAGTAATTTATTAGTATCATGTCAACAGCGAGTAAGACACCAAGACGTTTTGTAAAACACCAACATCGTTATGAAGAATGAGTTTGTAATAATCCACTCATCTTGTGACAGCTCATAAATACCAGTGGCTTTCTTAATATACCTAAACATCTTCATGGTGTAGAGGATAATTGTGAAAACGTTTACTAGACAAATATGCTATCAGTGACCATGAATACAGTCCATACAAACTAACAAAATCTAACTTCAGCTGAATATATTGTTACTTAAAATCTACTTAACATCTTAATTGTCTCATATAAATGACAAGAAGCTTCTATATCTACCTTATCCTGTGAGGTCTAACGTATGGCTTGGCTAAGGAAATTAATAGTTGATTGTAATTACCAAGGACCGAAAGAAAATTGTATGAATTATGTGAGGAACATTTAAAGAACTATTTAGTAGATTTCTGCTGTTACAGTTATCCTCGAATATGGTTTTTAGATTGATATCCAGTGATGATTAGATGCCAATTCCAATTGCATTCCAAGTTATCCACCTCAATAACACATTAACTTATTCTTGTGGAACACCATATTAAAAACTATTTGAAAAAATCCCTTTTTTAAAACATTTTCGAATTTACAAGATATATTAATCAAGAGAAGGTTTGAAATAACGGAAATCTATTACCCTAATTAAGAAAGCAAAGATAGGCTGATAACACTCATTAATATAAATGAGACCTTGATGACTTTTTTCTGATAATCAGTGAATTCTTAATTAAAGTTTAATTAGTCTCTGTAAAAAATCACACCTAGTTCATGATTTTACATACAGTTTTTCAGATTAAATTTCATAAGCTAATACAACTTCCATTTCTCTTCAGATACAACGATATTTGCAATAAAATTGATGTTAAAGCAGCTGGTGAAGCGTTGTCACCTTTAAACAGACACAAGTTAATAACTGACAAGACTAGGTTACACACTGGACAAATGTAAATGTTCACATACTATATCAAAAAGTTTAAGTCTTGCTCTAGTTCCCATAAGAGAGTGATGGACATAAAGCTGGTCATTATCCCTATAAGAGAATATAGATGTAACACTTGCCAATGTCAACATACTACAGTAAGAGGTGTGTGTAGTACGTGCCAATGTCCCAATAACGAAAAGTCGTAATACTTGCGAACATCACAGGGCAGAAAAAGTAATACTTGCATACATCACCATAGCAAAGTAGTAGGTGTAGTGCTTGCCAGAAATCGCCACTGTCCCCATAACAGAGTATGTCCCCGCACCAGAGTAAAACGTATAATTCTTGCAACTGTCTCCACACCAAAGTAAAAAGGTGTTATACGTGTCAATGTTCCCATATCAGAATCCAAATCGGCAGCTAGCTTTGATATATCTTCATATAAGACCGGCTGCAGCGGAAGACTGCTTTGTCTGCTGACTTGTCTAGCGATGATCAGTGAAAAGAGAAAACCCTAACATATTTTATCTTATTCTATAGCTGCAAAATCTTTCTCAATAACATGCTTAGAATGTTGAAGACCTTGGCTGGTCGATCTGATTTTGAGAATATATAAAAGCATCATCTCTACAGAGTAGAGATATGCACATCACTATATGATACAGTGTCTGATACTACAGTATAGAATAAGCTTTTTTTTTGTATTAAGTCCTAAATAATCTATCTCAAATGACATGCTACATGAAGAATTCGGATCAAATGAGGATAATTTGTCCTAGGGTCCACTAATATGAAAAATCCATCTTGCGGCCAATTACCTAATTAACTATTTAATCGAAGTTTACTACACATTAACAGGATCTTGTAAAAAAAAAAAATTAACCCCAGGGTCCTGTATAATTATTCATATTTACAAAATAAGTAACGTAACCTAACCTAGCTTAATATAACAATTTAAGGGTTTATTTAATCATATATGGAGTTCTTTGGGTTTGACATCTTAACAGGATTGAATTAACCTAACTTCTCTCAGCCTCTCCTACAACCAAAAAACATATGAGGCAAGTAAACTAGTCGTTCTTATTTCTTTTGGAAGGGCTTTTCTTTGTCCGATCCGATTAGCACTTTGGTAAAAGTCCTTAAAACTATAAAATTATCATAAGAGATACAGCAATAAGAAATATTTTTAGAGATATATTTTTTAAAGAAAATCCTTTTATACAGGGCCTAAACAGGAGGAGCTCTTAAAAATGAGAAAAAATGGAAAAAAGAGATGAGATGAAGAAAAAGAGAAAGGAACCCATATTGTTGAAAAACACCTTCTGAGTCACATCCTTAGGTAAGCCTTCTACGCGATATAGCTTTTGGATATATCCTACGGGCTTATGGGATATATACGGAAAGGTTGGATTTTGTGGATTGCATCATTCGAAGCTGCTCTTTTGGTTACGACCTTCGGTTATATCTATATACTGAAATCTGGATATATGTTATAGTATATATTTTTCGGAATATACTAATAAGGGTATAACCTTTAGGTTACCAGGGGAGGAAGACTCTTGTGTATGTCCACTCAAGAGAGCCATGACATATATTGCTTAGAAGTAGTATAAACATATAGTGATAAAATTATCTGGGATAAAGTTTCTAGAAATGTATCACAGGCTATATCTTATATTTAGGGGTATATTTCCTTCTAGACACAGCTAGAGTGAATATGATGCTTATTGATATACTTTTCTGAATGAATAGCAGTATGATTATATTTATATAGCTAATGTAAACATGTTGCCAACATTGGCAACATAACACCACTAGCATTAATCATATTGACAACAGGAATAAAATATCTATCTCTGTAATTATAAAACCCGATTCCCATCCACGAAGTCCCGATTTCAGCACCCTGAAGTGACTCGTACTGGTTCTCCCCACTAGGTCCTAATGGGACTAAGAATGAGAGGTAAGCATTATTCAGGACATCAAATTAATTGAATCATCGATCACATCATTAGATATATGGGGCAAATGGAGAAACAGTATCTGCATACTTATGAAATCAAACGCTGTAGCAACCGAGCTATGGATGGCAGCTATTTGGTACATTCGCTGAGCGCTGAGCTACCAAAGGCAACTAAACGCTATACCCACTGAGCTATGGAGAGCAAACAGGCGTTAGATCTGCTGAGATACCGGATCAGCTAGATGGTACAATCATCAAGATTCAGAAGGCAGCCAGACATTATATCCACTGAGCTACGGAAAGTAGCAAGGCACTATATCTGCGTAGTTACTGAAGGCAACCAATCGCTATTCCTGAGCTACAAGAGGCAGCAAGGCGCTATATGCACTGTAGTACAGGAGCCATCCAAGTGCTCTACAATAAGCCTTTAAAGGCTGGTATCCGCTACAAGCATTTAACTATGGAAGACAGCCAAGTGCCATGTCGAGTAGACTGTGAAAAGCAGCGTGTAGCTATCTTCACCGCACTACTGATGGCAGGATGATGCTTTATGCACTGACTTACCAAAGCAGCCATTTCGTATATCTACTCAACAAATTAAGGTAACCATGTGGTATACTAACAGCAACTTAACGCAGCACAATGTTATCTCCACTGAGCTACCCCCCACCTGCGGGCCACAAGTGGAAGGTCCGCTCACCCTCAAGGGTGAACATCCAACAAACAAAAACTGAGCTACCAAAGGTAGCCAAATGTTACATCCTCAGAGCTACCGGAGGCAGCCGCACGTTATATCCAGAGAACTATGTTAGGCAGCCACGCATTATATCCATTGCATTTTCGCAGGGCACCAGATGCTATACTTTCTTAGCTACAAGAGGGGACAAGGCACTATATCCACTGAGGTACGGAAGGAATCCAGGTGCTGTGTCTTCTGGCATAATGAAGGCAACCATATGCATTGGAACAATGTACAATGGTAGGCAAGCACAAGCAATATTAGCAGAGCTATTACTTAAGACAGCCCATCGCTTGTCTCCACTAAGCTATCGATGGCAGCCAGGTGCTATATTTACTGAGTTACTGAAGGCACCCATGAGCTATAGTTCCTGAACAATGGAAGACAGCCAAGCGTTACATTTAATGAGTTACTGAAGGCAACCCAGCTCTATCACCACTGAGCTTTTATTGAGCTACGAGAGGCAACCTATTGCTATCTCCACTGAGCTATGGAAGAGTGGCTGTTAAGCCTAGACCAATAAAGTGAAGACAAATAGCAGTTACTGAATAAATATTTTCCCCTTTCAAAAGCCATTTGCTGTGTATTCAGGATACCGTCTGTTAGCATCTCAGGGTAATCTCCCTCTCTTATGGTTCACAAACAAAAAGGTATGTCTTTTTCCCCTCCACCAAAGAGTGTCACATTTTATTTTCATATATTCATTTTGAATAATAGTTTGTTGTTGCTTTTCCTTATCACCAATAGGAAAATATTTGAGTCAAAAGTTTTCAGTTTTTGTTTCTACAAAACAATATTTTCTTTTTGACTTTTTTTTATGCTATTAATATTTTTAAATCATAAGATTTTTAAATTTTTATTCATATTTCTTTCTGACTTATATCAATATAAAATGCAAAATTTTTTATATTCTACATTTCATATTCTATTCGGAATGATATTTTGTTTCTGCTTCTTCTTTACAAGAAAATTGATATGCATTTTCCATAATTTTCTCACAATGTTATTTTTTTCTCGTCAACAGAAAAACTTTAGTGTTTTTTGTTTCCTCTTTCTCTCAAACTGAAAAAAATATTTTGCAATTCACATTCATTTATTCCAAAGCAGTATTTTTCCCCTTAAACAGAAACTATTTTGCAATTATTTGTTTATTTTTAATTTGTTATTTTTTTTCTTTCTAGCAGAATAAGTTTGGCATTTGACACTTTTTGGTATTTATTTTCTTTTATCAATAAATATACAAAATATTTATACTGTAATCAAGGATACATTTGTAATTGTATGTGCTGCTCAATACAGAGAATACTAAGCTTAGTGTTCAAGATAATGTATGTGTGATTACCTAATTGTGATTACCTAATTGTGTTTACGGGAAAGAGCCCAAAGCTCGTATCTTCCCGTCTCCTGATCGGTTCCATTTTAGACTTAGTGATACTTATCATACCTGTCCTTAAAACTATGGATTGAGATAGCATGAACTACCTCCTCGCTTAGCCAATTCCAATTATCAACTACTCTTGCACTGAAAAAGTATTTCCTTACATCCTGCAAAGAAGTTTTCTTACGAAGCTTCAAACTATGACCTCTAGTTCTAGAGCCAGCCATATCAAAATATCGATCCCTATCCACTCTATCATAACCATGAAGAAATTTAAAGACTGTCATCATATCCCCCCTCAATCTTCTAGCTTCGAGTGATGGTAAGTCTAATTCCCTCAGCCTCTCATCATAACTGAGATTGCGTATTTCTGACACCAGTTTCGTGGCATGTCTTTGAACTTTTTCAAGCTTAGCTTGTAACATAGGTTACATAAATATTTTTGAACATTGTGCTTGTGTGTGTGTGTGTGTGTGTGTGTGTGTGTGTGTGTGTGTGTGTGTGTGTGTGTGTGTGTGTGTGTGTGTGTGTGTGTCTATGAGTGTGCATTCACCTATAAGTCTTAACAAGAGTATTACTACTATTAAATGTGTCTACAATCACATATTTTTTTTTTATCTTTTATATATTTCTCCTGTGTATGAAATGCCAAAATACCTTCTTTTTTCACAAAAGGTATTGGTTAGGCTACGTCCATCCACATTTTGGCTACCCAAGCTAACGTTTATCACTTGTGGTAGAACAGGTCTACAGCCACCAAAGTAAAGAGCCGTATAGTCACTAGCATGTGTTGAGCTGCGGAAGATACTGTTTTATCATTTACCTTGCGCAACTATTGATTTACTACCTATTACTTTGGGAGTCGAACTTCGGTACTCTTGAGTGGGACATCCGTCACTACTTAAAAAACTTCTTGCACATTTGGGGTGTTTCTTCTTACTGATCTCCTTGATAGGGTTGAATCTAAGGCATTCAGACTTATCAGTGACCCTTCTTTTACTTCCAGTCTGGATTCTCTTTCTTTTCGCAGTAAGGTATCACTTCTTTCTCTTTCTCTCATTACTTCTTCCATCGCTGCTCTGATGAGTTGGCGAGTTACAGTCCTTCCTCTTTGCCGAGGCCGTGTAACACTCTCCAAGCGGCCTCGTCTCACAGGTGTAGTGATGAGATTTGTAGCTCAATGATTAGTCATGCAGCGCCTGTTTCTTCCTATCCACCTCCAGCCTCTGGAACTCTCTTCCTCCTTCTGTCTTTTCAAATTCTTATGACCCACCTTCCTTCAAAAAACGGATGTATCATCATCTCAGGGCATAATCCATCTCTATGTCTTCATTACTTTGGCTAATCTTTCAGCTAGTACAGTGGTAACGCGCTGGCTTCGCATTCATGAGGTCGAAAGATCGGTTCCCGTCCAAGACCGAGAGTTTAAGCTGTTTACTGGCAGGAACTGCTGTGGGTGGACACCACAGTGGGGGGTTGGGGCTTACCCTGGCTGACGAATACCCATTGTATTGAAATGGAAATAAAGTATTATTATTATTATTATTATTATTATTATTATTATTATTATTATTATTATTATTATTATTATTATTATTGTGTATCAGTCATTTATTTCTACCTTGTCCTTAAACTTCTTCTTTTCCTAGTTTCAGTGTTTTCTTGGTGCCTAGGCCTGATGAGGGCAGTATGCCTGTCCCGGTGTCACAATTATAAAAGAAATATATATCAAAGGAATTTTTCCCAAAATGGGGACACCACTTTCTTTTTCTTCTTCTTCTCCTTCCGGAGTAGAGCTCGATGCCCATTTGATGAAAATAAGGTCCCTCACTTTTTATATTTACAATAACATTTCCTCATTCCTCCATCGAAACTGCCCTGTCTATCCTTCATATTCTATTCTATTTTTCTATTACGTCTTACTGTTATTCATAACCAAAATCTTAGGAATTTCGTTTACAGTAAAATAGGGAACATCATATAAGATCCATTAAAGTCTAAAAGGCTAAATATTTCTTGAAAGTTCAACCATATGAGTTTTTCTCCATGAATTTAAGGATCTTTTTTTTTCCCTTACTTCTTCTTCTTCAGTCTTAAAATACTATCTTCAAGATCCGCTTCCTCTTCAGCCTTTTATCTGCTAAATGACCTCTGGGTTTCCTACTGACGAGAATATGCACTTTTCATAAACTCTGAAAATGGTGTCTTCTCCGTTTTCTTCTTCTTTCTTTTCCTTTCAAATAGTTCAGGTTTTCGTTTTCTTCAAAATGGAAAACAAGTTACCGTCCGTTTACTCGGAGGAGGAGGAGGGGGAGGAGGAGGAGGAGGAGGAGGAGGAGGAGGAGGAGGAGGAGGTAAAATAAGTAAATTTCAATTATATATACCAATATCTGTACCTGAGAGCAATCTCTGACACTAAAATGTTTATTATATGTACAAAAAGTCAAATAACAAAACAATAATTGTTACTAAGAAACACCATTTCGTAAGCATATAAGTTTTCTAGTTGAAGATATTAATAGCTGATTAATAAGCATATATAATCTTTAATGCGTAATTAATGTTAAATTTATTAACTATCATCTTAAAGTATTAATCATAGTTGCTCTATGGGATTCAGTCAGCTAGTGAATATATGAAGCATTCTAAATGGGGACCGCGGTAGCGACGTGGTTAGGGCCCTTGACTCAGGAAGTGACAAACACCCACCATGAGGTGGTAGGATGGGCATCTACCCTTAATTCCCCAGCTCCAATCTGTTTGCATAAAAAGTGACACAGTAAATGGGAAAAATTTAAAACATTTTTAATACTGGTGCTCTTCGAAGTTAAAACTACCGGTAAACATTGAAAAATTTAATCAAATGTACATCATTGCAAAAATATTCAGAAATTTCTAATTACATATTTTGAGGTAAGTAAGTCAAATTATTAGGCTTAAAACCCTATAGAACCTAGGTTCGAATGATGTCATCCATAGCTCATCCGTACTGATATCATCCTAAGTTATAGGTCTTGAGGCGAGACAGCCGCTGCTGGATTGCTATGAGATGAAGCGGAGGGGATAAACCAGCTGTTGCTGCAGAAGATCCTTGCCCACCTACACTGTAGGTCACCCAAATAGGGAGATGAGGGGAGATTGTGGGAATTATTTCTCCTCAAGGAGCGAAGAGGAGTCACTGAGGTATATTCATATTAGGTTCTGGTGAATATGCTCTTTGACTCGGCCATCCTACTTACAAGGGCGATTCCGTCCATTGTATATGTATGCACGACCAAGCTTTAGAATTTTTTAAGCATCAGATATCTGGTATCTGTTGAGTGAACAAGAATGAAAATATTACATAAGTATTGAATATACGATTGTTTATAGATCTTTATTTGGTTGTTAATACCTTTTAAGGCATACTACATATTAAATATATCAGTGCCAAGTATAAAGTGGGGTTTACACGGTCAAACGGTTCGTCGAACGCGGTTCGACAGACAAGTGTTTGAA
>JAXCGZ010017163.1:0-12500 GCA_037179515.1 Halocaridina rubra | reverse complement strand
CTTCCGCTTGGTTTCTACATTTTCTCCCTATTTCATTCACACTTCTCCCTACTGTTACACTGCAGCCATTCCTCAAAAGCCCCCTTTTTCTCTTCCACCTTCATTTTCACCCCTTCATTCCACCACTCGTTGCTCCTCCTCATGCCACCTCCAACAAACCTCTTTCTACACACATCACTTGCATGTCCCACAACACATTATTCCATCAACCCCCATTCCTCCTCTAGCTTCCCAACTTCTCTTTCTTTCACCCTGTCATATGCCACTTTCAACCTGTCCTGATATTCCTGTCTCTTCTCTAGCTTTTTCAACTCTTCCACCTTCACCATTTCCCTTCTACATCCCCCCACTCTATTTCCTCGCTCTTTTGCTACTACCACTTTTGCTTCAACCAAAAAATGATCAGACATCCCAGCAGCCACACCCCTAAATGCAAGCACATCTTTCACTCTACCAATCATGCTCTTTGCTACCAACACATAATCCATCATTGCTCTTTCTCTCACTCTTCCATTTGCCACTCTCATCCATGTATACCTATTTACTAACTTCTTGAAAAAACTATTACATATCACCACCTCTTGCTCCACACATATCTAACAGTCTCTCGCCACTCTCATTCCCACTTGGTACCCCATACATTCCTACAACACCTTCTACCTCTCCATCACCCACTCTGGCCTTCAAGTCACCCAACACAACTACATAGTTCATTCTACTCAGACCATCCACACACCTAGTTAACTCATTCCAGAATTCATCCCGCTCTTCCTCACTTTTCTCACATCCTGGCCCATACACACTAACAAAAGCCCAACATTCCCTACTTATCCTAGCCCTCACCCACATCAGTCTAGATGACACTTCTTTCCATTCCACTACCTTATTTACCACCCAATCACTCAGCAATAATGCCACACCTTCTCTCGCTCTCCCCCTTTCAACCCCAAACACCCTACCTGTCACATCACCAAATGCCACTTCTCCTTTTCCTTTCATCTTCGTCTCACACAATGCCAATACATCCATCCTCCTTCTACCAAACATATATCCAATCTCACATCTTTTGCTCTCTATCATACTACAACCACGCACATTTAGACAACCCAGAACCAGAGTTTGGGGAGAACTTATTCTCCTCTACTCCCCCTCTTCTTTGACGTCTTGAGGGAGGTTAATACAAGGGGAGGATTCCCAGTCCCCTCGCCCCGTCCACTTTTAGTCGCTCTTATTATAGTAATAATAAGAGTAACAATAGCAATTTTATACCAGGCCTCCTCTGAATGAACTCGCTCTGATTTTATAACAGCTAGTAATTAATTGCTGTACTGCTCAGATACAAAGATCTGAAACTTCCTTTATAGCAAGGAAAGTTGATGACTTTAACTTCTCTTCCACTGAAAAATGTTTCAGGGCCTTAGCCAAAAGCCTCTCCAAAATCATATGTGACACAAGCTTTCCCCCTATCATTCGTTCTGATGGTTCTATAGCTTTCCACTGACAAAGCCACTCTCTTTAGCTCTCATTTCTCTGCCAACTCTTTTCCGTTATCGTTTCAAGTGCACCTCTCTAACCCTATGCCCTCCCTTATCCTTTCCTCACACAAAGTTTATAAGGTTCTTCACATGCTAAAGACGAAAAAAGTAATTGGTCCCGATCGTAACCCTGCAAGCTTCCTTCAGGAGTTAGTAGATGAACTAACTTCCGTGTTTTGCCGTCTTATTTGTCTTATTTTCTCAACCAGTATCTATCCTTCATCTTGGGAGCATACTATAGTGCAACCTGTTCCTAAGAAGAGTGACCACTCTATTCCTGCAGACTACCGATCTATTGCCCTAACATCTTTCGCTAAAATTTGAGAAACTTTGCTCAATTCTCACTTCTTGAAACACTTGCGAGGCAAGATCCACTGGTGACCTCATGTCCTATCTCACTCATGTATCGTCATCTTCTTGAAAGAACTATGGGGAATCATTTGTTGTTGCCCTTGATATTTCTAAGGTTTTTGACATAATCTGGCACAAGGTTCTGTTGGCCACTCTCCCTGCTTTTGGCTTTAACCCTTCTGACTTATGGCTTATTCTGACCGTTTTATATCTGTGGTTGTTGTCGATGCAACATATAGCCCATTCCCGGTTATCATTAGTGTTGTACAGGGCTCTATTCTTTCACCGACTCTTTTCCTTCTCTTCATTAACGATCTTTGTCAGTCCCCATCCTCCTCTCTTCTTCACACCTTTGCCGACGATTCTACCCTTCATTTTTCCTTAAGTTTCTCTTAACAATCTTCATCTGCTATTCGTAATTTGTCTCTTTCTTCTACTCTCAACTCCTAGTTTCAGAGGGTTTCTGAGTTGGGCACGCAAAATTTTGTTAAATTTTATGTCTCCAAGGCACAGTTACTGGTTTTTTCTTTATATTATTTTCCTCCTGATAGCCCTATTGTCTTCAAAACTAACGAAATTTACCCTCTTAATCCTGTTAACATATTAGGAATCCAGATAGCCTCTAACTTGTCTTGGAGGAATCATTTAATTCAAATTTCTAAATCTGCATCCAAAAAATTGGGAGTTCTATTTCTATTTTATTGCTTTTCCTCTTTTCAATTACTTAAAATCTAAAAAGGTCTTATCTGTCCCAGCTTAGAATACTGCTCGTCTATATGGGGTCCTTCTTCATATACTTATCTCCTTGATAGTGTTGAATCAAAGGAAGCCAGACTCATTAATGACCATTCTCTTTACTATTAATCTAGATTCTCTTTCTCTTCACCATAAGGTATCATCTTTTTCTCATTTCTATCATTACCACTTTGATCGCGGCTCTGATGAGTTAGCGAGTTGCATCCTTCCCTCATTGCTAAGGCCGTGTTACACTCGCCAGGCAGTCTCGTCTCACAGGTGCTGTGTGGAGATTTGTAGCTCGTGGATTGGTCAGTGCAGCGACTGCTTCTTCCCATCTACTTCCAGACTCTCTTCTTCCTTCTGTCTTTCCTAAGTCTTATGACCCATCTTCCTTTAAAATACGGATCTATTGTTATCTTAGGGCCTAATCCTGCCATATCTCTAGGTCCTCAGTACTTTGGCTATTCATTCAGCCTGTCCTTTTCCTATTATGTATCATTACCTCATCTCTGCCCTGTTCTTCACCTTTTACTTTTTCTTCGTCTTAATGTTTTCTTCGTGCTTTGCCCTTTATTGATGAGGGCAATTTTCTCGCCTGTAATGGTATCACACTCATAAAAAATGATAAAAGAACAATAGCAATAATGAAAGATACTGCCACGTATGCGTTTCTCAGATTTAACGTTTAATAGCGAGTACCGCCACCTCAAGTCTAAATATAGAAAATCTTATTCCACAGTAATAACTTATTAAAGATTATAATAGTTTTTAGAAAAAATCCAAGTAGTCTAAAATGTTTAATATAGGCCAGATTTGAAAAGTATATTGATATGGATCTAACCATTCTGATTAAAAACACAAAATAGTTTGTTTATCACGAATTTCTGTCAGAACGAGTTACAAATTGTCTTTACTCTTGTAGTTCAGACCAACATCAACAAGACAGTGGTCCACTTTCAAACAGAGGGCATGGCACGTCCAGACACCTTCCTCAAGTATAAGAAAAACGTTCCTCTTATGAAGAGACTCACTGTCTGCTTCAGGGTGTACCTTCTGCAAGTAAGGGACGAAGATGCTATTCTATCCTATGCACTGGAGGACGAAGCTGATGAATTATTCATTGGTATGAGATTTGCAATGTTTCAGAATATCCTAAAAGATAATTTCGTACATTATTATTAGAGTTGTTTTTTATGTGTCTATTACTTTACTTAATATGGTTAATATAATGAACAAATTATCAGGTGTACATGCAGTGAAATCTACTTCTGAGTACTCAAGATAGGGATCTACTTTCATTTATAATAATATATCACAAATGAATGAAATTAATGATATGCTGATGATAAACAGAGGTCAGCTGTGAGGGTAACTGAGATGATGGAATAATTAAATCTTTTAGACTATATTGTGGCTCTCTCGAGGATGGACTGGAATTATCTTAAAGACTTCAGTACTCCATCATATCACTATCTTTAACATAAAAATTCTGTTTGTATGATATCATATGTTTTCATTAAAAATTCGAGGTTATCTATCTTAGGTCACTTGAATATGTAAATGTGAGCCCAGTGCTAAGATATTTAGGTATTACATTAATTAGCATTGTACATTTCATACTGTTCATATTTTAATTTTTCTGCAGCATTTAGTTTTGAAGAACAAGCTCTTATGGTAGCCTGCTGTAAGGAACCAATGTGGATGAAACTAGCTATGCCAGTGAGGATAAGAACTTGGATATCGGTGTGCATAGCTCTAGATTTGGATGATATGAAGTATCATTTGGCATCCTATGGGGATGTCAGAGAAGGGATGATCCCGACGGTAAAAAAGGCTGATTACGTGATCCGTAATGGAGGATTACTCATCCTAGGTCAAGATCAGGACGTCTTTGATGGAGGTTTCAATAAATTTCAGAGCCTTCGAGGAGATTTGTCTGATTTGAGGATATATGATTATGTTCTACCAAGTGCTCTTATGACATCATATGCTGAATGCAGTATTTATATCAACGTTTTACCAATGATTGATTTAGAGGCTCTTGAAAGTGACTTTGAATTAGTTAATGTCTATTATGAGGAAATACCTGAAAGAGTAATCTGCAGTCGAAATACAAATTTTACAGTTATTCTTCCCGAATTTCGTTCATTCATAGCTAGTGAACTAGTATGTCACACCTTGGGTGGAAAATTATCTCTACCACAGAGTAACAGCGATAAGAATGATTTATTCCAAACTGTTCTTCCATACGGGAAAGAATGCGCAGAGGTAGCGTCTGATAATTTTTGGATAGGAGCAATTGGTAATTTTGATACTCAGAAATGGGAACATTATCTCACCAAAGAGCCTTTATCGTATACCAACTTTCTTGGGGGAGGCGACAATGCCATAGCTGAGAACGCCAAGTGTGCTACGTTTATTGGACACAATTTTACTATGGAATCTGAACAAGGGCTGTGGACAGCACAAGGTTGTTTCGAAGAGAGATGCGCTGTCTGCTCTTTTAAAAAAGTGGCTATACTAAAAGTACGAGGTCTATGCGCAGAATCTGAATTTGATCGTAGGTTTTTCTTGTCAGAAAGAAATGGCTCCCTTTCCTTTTCTGGTGTATATTATTCTGAAATTATCAAAAACCCTCCAGTAACAAATGAGGAAACGGGCATCACAAACTATGGATCATGGACTTTGAGACGCATTGATAAACCTGAAATGACAGCAACGATGGAAATGGAATCCCCAAGGCACTACCCTATTGGACTTAATACATGGATTATAAAGAATGGCAAATGCGGAAAATCAAAAGCGACTTTGGTTCTTACTTCATGTGAAGATCATCAGTTTTCATGCAGTGATGGTGGCTGCATAAGTATTGACTACAGATGTGATTCTGAAAGTACTTGCAGAGATGGTTCAGATGAGGATGGATGTTCCTATTTATATGTAAAAAAAAACTATGATATTACATCACCTCCCCCGAGGTTACGTGGAGTAGCTGTCAAAATTAGCCTTCATATGAATATTAAGTCAATCAAGAAGATCGACTTGCCCAATTTTAATTTTGTCTGTGAGATTGAAATGGTTCTCCAATGGATTGATGCGAGAGTTAAAGTTCAGTACTTAAACATCATTGACGAAATCAACGTAGTACCTCAAAATGAATATCCCTGGGTACCAAAGTTAGAGTACTCGGGTGATGAAAATACAGTCAGTGATGCTGTAACTACAAAATCTAGGATGGTAGTCTTACGAAGATCATCTCCATTGGGTGACAATGACCAAATTGTACAAGAATGTGAGTGGTATATTTCCTATATAAATTTTATCAGATTTCCAAGTACTTCTAGATATTGTCTATTGTTCTATCGTCTGAGTAAATTTTAAGAAATTTCAAAATATACAATTTTTTGGCACTGTGAATATATTTTATTTAATAATATTACTAAGTAAAGAAATTCGTATATAATTTTTTTTAGCTTTAGCATTTGATGCCCGGAAGAGTCCTTTACTCTTAAAAGAAGAGTTAACAGTGAGCACGGTGTGTCTATATGATCTCCAAGCATTTCCATTCGACACCCAAACCTGTACAATTGTAAGACCCAATGCAGATTTTGTGTTCATATATGACGTAAAGCTTTTAATATAGCACAGAAATGTATTAATACATATTCTGTTTGTAAAAATATACATTAAAATGTTTCAATTTCTGCATGAAAGAATTAACAATCATGCATGAGGTTACTTTCTTATATCACAGGCTGTCAAACTTTATGGAGCTACGAGAGAGTATGTGATGTTGGATCCCTCTGGAAGTGGAGTGACAATGGAAGGAAGACGGAGGGGCCTCGAGTATGAACTTGTCAATGAAACTATGCAAAGGAGAGATGCCGTAAGAAAATCCTCTAATAATTGAATTTTGTGCCATGCAATTGTATTTTACTGTGTTTAGATCGATGAAAGCAACTCAAAATATTGCTACACATAAAATTCGGAATACTTACTGTAATATATAGAGAGGGTACAGTCCATTGTAAATATTACAAGACTACTTCCTACACTACAGTCCGCGTGAGTTTATGCTAAATCGGAATCCTGGCTACATGATTTCAGAAACATCCTAAATGCGGAGGTTTTCCATGATTACTGCCGGTTAAATTAGTGGATACCAATACTTTTTAGAAAATATGCCTATGATTGTAGGAGCTCTTCATTGTGTGGTATTGACATTAAAATCTTTCCTCAGTTTTTCTTATGGCGGATTTTTTCTAAGAAAAAGTTTTTCTTATAGAGTAATACATATTATACCTCTACGTAACTAGTGTTTGAATAGCCAGGATTTAATTAGCTAGTTTGAAATGGCTAGTGAAAACGAATAGCATTTTTTTCGACTACCAAACTTCTGAAGAGTTTGTCACTTTTTTACTTATGTAACAAAGGGTCCAGGAACCAGAATAGCTAGTATTTGAAGGGATAGTTTTTTCAATAATGAATAGCCAGTACTTCGAACAGGCTAACCTAATAGAACCGAACCGAATCGAAGCAAAGTGAACCTAACCTTACCTAACATTTGTGCCAATTGAAGGTAAAAAGGTGTAGTTATGAACAGCAAAAACTGTTCATATACTAGCCATTGTGGACAACTAGAATTAATAGTGCTATCTACTTGAATAGTATCTAATCCGTAATATTAGCTATTCCAAAATAACTATTCAAAAAATAGTTATTCCGTGTCTATTCACTAGATGACTTGCTCGGTAATAAACTCTCCATGCTTATGCCAAGACCATAGGTGAACGAATATTTTTTTTTTTAAATAAAAACAATTTGTGAATCAGACCATTTCATGTTTTATAAGAGCAAAAAATACAGTGGAAATTGATAAAAAATAAGTTGACAGTTGGAAGACTCTTTGGATAATAGGCACTAGAGACGGACCCGGTTCAGGTGAAAGAAGTACAGAGTGAGTCCGCTATCTTCTCTGTAGATAAACAAGTAAAGTATCGCACTGTATGCCGGTATAGCATAAAGACGTACAGAACAAGTCGGCTATCTTATCTAAAGATGTGGAAACAATATCTCAGGTGCGAGGATCATCAAATATACGTAGCCACAATACAATACGCGAGAGATAAAAATGAATAGTATACAATGCAATAGACCTTTTACAATACGTATATGCTGATATCGTAACTCATTACCATCTCTTTACAGGGCAATACTAGCGGTATTGCTGTGGTACTGACTTTCTACAGTCTCTCTACCTTCTACGTTACCTCCACTTACTTACCCACCTTCATTATGGTTGTCATTGGTTATTCAACACTCTATTTCCCATTGGATTCATTCCAAGAGAGAAGCAACATTGCCCTGACAGCCCTGCTGGTAGAAGCCACATTCTTTTCTCAGGTCAGTGAAAAATGCTTGCAAAAATATGCATATGTGACTCCTTTCTGTAACAATTTATTCATGATTTCTTAATAAACCAAAAATGATTTCACGTAGACAAGTGGTTTTCAGTTAAGCTATAGATGGATGGAATTTCAGGGAGCAATTTTTGAATGCTTAAAACTATTATGAAGTTTAGTTTAAAATTCTTCGGTTTTGATGTTGAAGTATATTAACTCTCTCCTTTTGTCTCTCTTTCTCTCTCTCTGTCTTTCTTTCTTTCTCTCACTATCTCAACCTATCTATCTATCTATCTATCTGTTTCATTTCTTTCATATCTATTCATCATGCCAAGCACTGCATGTTGCAAAGGCATTATCTTTCTCGCATTGAATGGATAACTTATATAAACTTCTTAAAACTTTCCCTTAATGCTGGACATGTAAATGGAAAGTCATTAGGAAGCGCAAAGAGGTCATAACCACCAGAGATTATCTGAATGAAATGTGAATAAATTATCAGTATTTCAAAGGCTTGTCTTATATATCTTTATGGCTAAATCAAGAGCTGCACGTGATGTTCACTTAGCTGCATTCATCATGATTGTGGATATATGAGTATTTAGTGGTCCTTTAACAAGCTGGTTGGCAAATTACGCACTCCGCTTTTAGCTAGTACATTTTACTGATAGCTGATGACCAATTCGGATGTTGGGCCTGGAACGATATTTGGTATTGTGAACAAATCAATTAGTGAAAGGCTTAGTTCATAGTGAACAATGAAGTATAAGATATCTTCATACATAACACAATACTATATAGTCAGTAGTATATATGTCGCAGTCTTGAATCAGCCTCATACCCTGTGAGTCGTGCATCAGCCTCATACCCTGTTAGTCGTGTATCAGTCTCGGGCCCTGTCGGTCATGTGTCAGTCTCATACCCTGTTAGTTGTGCATCAGCATCTTGGATTATCGGTTATGTAAGTCTAGTGCCTCTCCCATTGCTCAGGCGTATAGTCTCTTGTAAATATATATGTATAGTCTCTTGTAAATATACATGAATCTTTTCTAGCAATAGACTATAAGGGCAGAACCGAGTGCTTCCTTAAGAATCTATATTAGCGTGGTGCAGTGAGTATTGCAATGAACATGGTGCAGTGAACATTTTTCAGATTCTGTGTATCTAATAGCGAGAAACGAACTTTGTGCAATCAGCCTACTCATCCTGGTTACTGAACCCCACCGCAATACTTCTCTTTTGGATTAACATGCAGTAAAAGATGTTTTAGTGTAGTGTATAGTGATTCTATACAGTTCATTCCCCCCAGTGGTGCTTTGAGCCTTACACACTTTTCACTCATTTTTACTACTTTTTACCCAGGAATCTGTATTACATTGCTGGACTTTACTCACTCTGAGTCTTACCTCCCTTTTTCTACTGCAAAATGGCAGATTCTCCTTCTTCTGCCCATTCCAGAGATTTCCCACATGCCCTGGACGAACTGCTCCTCATGACGAATATGAGGAAAACTCCACTCATTATGAGGCATAAGCTGCCGCATACTCCCTCCCCCCACTGCTACCTCCCAACGTTATGGCCACACGGGTTATTAGCAGTGATGTTCTTCAACTTTTAGTCTCTACAAGAGTCTGAGCAACGCCGACTTTACCAGGATGAGCTTCGTAGGAAAGCTGACGTTTTAAGGCTCTGGGAGGCAATTGAAAGATTTACGGCACTCTCACAGACGATGCCACACATGTGGAGTGGCAGAGCTCCCCTGTCCAAAGCTGCCCCACCCACACAAGCTGTACCTAACCACCCCACAACCAATACGGCCTTGTCTGTTAGTGTTAATTCCCATGATACACCAATTTCTCCTGTGACTCCTCCTACAACTCACAGCCTTCCAGTTCATTCATCTGCCACACCTGTTTTCACAGCTACGCCCACAGCTGCTCCTCCTATTCCAAGCAAACCAGTTCCATAAAGCCCACTCACTCTGCAAGCTGATGACACATTTCAAGTTTTTTCACCAGTGGCGTCACGAGGTGGCACTTTGCAGTCATGATAGAACTTCAGAAAATGTCAAGAGAAAAATAGCTCATACAACTTTGCACGTGCATCTCATTTTACTTAGAAAAAGTTCTGGAGCACACATTTGGCATCCCTCCAGACACTTCTCTCACTGTTGACGAAGTACTTGACTGTTTGCAAGATCACTTCATAATCTCAGGAATTAAGCCATTTGACGTCATAACAAGCTGATGGTGAGTCTTTCAAAGACTTTTATGTCTGCCTCAAAAACCTGGCTGAAGAGGTAGACCTGTGTTCCGGCGATCCCATTACGTATGCCGAGACACAGTTCAAGATGGTGATCCTGATGGAAGTCTGAGAACAGGATTTTGTACAACAAATTATCTCTCTCAACACAGCTGCATCCCTCCACACGTTCGTCATGTGCTATAGGTCATCTGAGCCTGCTGGTAAAACTACTTCAGTTATTCATGCCTCGTCAGTTCTATGTGCCGTTTCTGTGTACAAGAAGAGACAATGATGGTAGAAGATGGCTTCCTCCCAGCAGACTTCACCGACACACTATTCCACCAGTTCTTCATGCCAGTCCTGCAACCGCTGACAGAGCCTGGAAAGGTGCCCTGCTGCTGACGGTACCTGTATCAACTGTGGCTGTAAGGGTCACTTGGCCAGGACTCCTAAATATCCAGCCAAGGATGTGCAATGCCAAAATTGCAACAATACTGTCATTACGACAGATGTTGCAAAAAAAAGGACAAGGGTCAAAACAGCTCTTCAGGCTCCAGTAGAGCTTCCCCATCTCCCTGAAAGAAACATGGCAACTGCCATCACCTACGACACATCATTACATGCAATGCCATCACTACAGTGGACGAGTCATCACCTTCTACGGTAACCGACAGGACTCTTCAGGAGCCCAGCCAGCAACAGGAACCCCTCCTAACTGATGATCACCCTATGAGGCCTTTTGAGTCTGTCTCCACTGATTTCTTCCAGGTTGCAGAGAAGTCATTCCTGGTAATTGAAGACAGATTATCAGCATGGCCTGAGGTCGAACCATGATGACCCAATAAGACAGCTTCGAGAGATGTCAGGATGTTCTGCAGATATTTCTGAGAAGTTGGTGTTCCCCTCCGCCTCAGGACTGATGGAGGCCCACCGTTTAACAGTGCTGACTTTCGGAACTTCATGGAACGTTGGGTTGTTCACCATGTGATGTCCTCGCTCTACTATCCCAAATCAAATGGACATGCCGAGGCGGCAGTAAAGTCTGTAAAGCACCTTATTTTGAAGATGGCACCCAATGGAAACATTGACAGCAAGGACTTCAACAGGGGTCTCCTAGAGCCGCGCAACACCCCTACAACTTCAGGTTGCTCTTACGCCCAGGTGCTGTGTGGCCGCCCCCTCCGCTCCTGTGGTCCACCCCACCCAGAGTCCTTCTCCAAGTAATGCAAACCCTGACTGTGGACTGTGAACGCTGAGCTGCCATTCAAACTGAACAAGTCAAGCACCAGTACGACTCCTCACCGGTCACCTTGCCAGTTTGACTGTAGGGCAGCGCTTTCGAATTCAAGATGCAATGTCATGCCATTGGAACAAGGTTTGATAGTTATGGGCTGCAATAGGTCCAGGGCGTAAGAGGTACGTCTCCCCAGTGGAAGAGTCTCGTGGCGGAATCGTCGACATCTCCAGCCAGTGCCCTCTCCTAGTGTTGACCTTCTCCTCCATGTCCCTGTGGCCCACTGTACCACGTTGTTCACCTCGACTCATGGACAAGAGAGTTTGCTCATAATGGTGCTATGAGTGTGAGGAGGGAGGGAGGTGTGGATATATGAGTGTCAAGTGGGCCTTTAACAAGCTGGTTGGCCAGTTACATACTCGGCTGTTAGCTAGTACATATTACTGATAGCTGATGGCCAATTCGGCTCTTGGGGCCTTGGAACGATAAATGGTATTGTTAACAAGCCAATTAGTGAAAGAGGTAGTTCATAGTGAATAACAAAGGATAAGTTTTCATCATGCATAACACAATACTATATAATCAGTCGTATATCAGCCGTAGTCGTGTATCAGCCTTATACCTTGTTAGTCGTGTATCACTCTCGGGCCCTGTCAGTCGTGTATTAGCCCCATACTCTGTTAGTAGTGTATCAACGTCTTGGATTATCGGTCACGCAAGTCTAGTGCTTCTCCCGTTTGCCCAGTCGTATAGTCTCTTGTGTATAGGGTGTTGTAAACATATATGTACAATACAGTCTCTTGTAAATATGCATGTATATATTTTTTTGTAATAGACTTCAAGGCCAGAACCGAGTGTTTCCTTCAAGAATCTATATCAACAATGATGTGAAATGTATTTTGCATCATAAAATACTTTACATTTACAGAATAGAGGTTAAACCTATGAACCTAAAAATGATACTCTATATAATAATTTTAGGTACTCTAATAGTAT
>JAXCGZ010017162.1:110000-115969 GCA_037179515.1 Halocaridina rubra | reverse complement strand
CGAGAGCCAGATACCTCGCAAGATCAACAAACTGTGTTCGCTGATATTTTAGATTTGTGTAGACTCCTCTTGCCTTTATTTTTTGTGAATAATAAGTAGTTTTCTTTATTACATCTCCCACTGTATTAGCTTCATAAGCTTAAAGGGATCTAAATTTTTTTTATTATGTTGGTCAATAGCTTTTTTTTTTTTTGCATTGTTTTATGTATCACAGTATTTACTTTTCGAATATGGGTAGGCACAGGAGTGTTGGAAAAGAGGAATTAAAGTTGGATGCCTATCTTACGACCCTCGGTGGGCTCAAGCTCTGCATACTCTCTTCCCAAATCGATTGCTTAACCACTGAGCTATCGTGGACCTCACCATTTTCTTTGTGGTGACATATTTTATCTCATGTACTAATTACCCTGGCTGATTCACTTCAGAGTTTTCATACATTGCAACAGTGTTACAAAACTACGTGACGGGCGTTCTTGCATTTCCTCAAGCACATTAGGTGCTGCGTGTCTATGTTACAGTAAACTACAACATGTCTTTCTGGAATTTTAATAGGCAGATCTTCAGTATGAATGCAGTTGCTCTTATGGATGTTTAGGACACAAACCTACTGTTTTCTCTGAAAATACCACATTATATCGGTGCTAAAATATATACCTCCTCATTTGGGTTTTACTCTTTTGAGGTTGATGCGAATTATCCTTGTAAGCATTTTAATATTTGCAAAAACAGACGTCATTTGCCTCTATTGAGACCCGTTGTAGTAGAATTTATTTTCACCAGTGTCTAGTACTTTGTGTATAAGCAGTAGCAAGTTTTATCTTATCTTCGTGTTGCTCTTGGAAAAATGGTGCATTTATTTTTTTGCCTTTAAAGAGTTAATATCTAATAATTTATGCTATGTTCGAATGAGGGATAAACGTAGTCAGGAATGGACAGATATCTTTAGAAACTCTGTCTGAAATAAAGCAAAAAACCTTTCTGCAAACTTCACTTAAAAAAAGAATTGATAGATCATTGTGAAGAGGATAATGATGAAACAGTTCCTTCATGAGATACAACTTAGATAAGGTCAAAGATACTCAAGTTGGCAATGAAAGTTTCTTGAATCTAAATAGGAGTGGTCAGGACAACTTGATATTGATTCCTCTTTCAGTTACGGTTCCTTTTTATGCCTACATCTACACCGAATATTTTAGCGTATTCGCTACACATACCTCGCTATCCCTTCGCATCTGACATGTCATAACACTCTTCATCTCCGTTTCTCTTTCTTTTCCATAAATTTTTGTACCTTTGTGTCAAGCTGAACTGCCTGTTTGGTCATATGAAAGGAACACACCCTGGTTATCGCATCGCAAATAGTAATATGGTTTTTAGTAACTAATAGTGAGCATTTTCATCTTTCTTTTTAATTGGCAATTAAATTGGCATAATTAAAAAGTGGGAGTTGGGGTTGTGGGTTGGGGAGGACAGGGTTGGGGGAGTAAGGTACCATGATTGAAAAAGAAGATCACTCTGACGAGAATAGGCAGCGCTCATGTCTACATTTACATTTTGTGTAATTGAATCTGTTACATTAAAACGGATTAATAATATAATTAAATTAATTTTCATGATGGAGATGTCTATATACATGGATAATTTTTTTAGATTATTACTATCTCTGTTATTATTATTATCATTATTATTATTTTTATTATTATTATTATTATTATTATTATTATTATTATTATTATTATTATTATTATTATTATTATTATTATTATTATTATTATTATTATTATTATTATTATTATTATTATTATTATTGGGCGGGCACAATATCAAAGAATAGCCTCACCGTACTCCCTGCGTGTCGTAAAAGGCGACTAAAAGTGGACGGGGCGGGGGACTGGGAATCCCCCCCTTGTACCAACCTCCTGTGAGACGTCAAAGAAGAAGGGGAGTAGAGGGGAGAATAACTTCTCCCCAAACTGTTTTCCTTTTTTGATGTCGGCTACCCCCCAATTAATGGGGGAAACAGCCAAGGTATATGTATGTATTATTATTATTATTATTATTATTATTATTATTATTATTATTATTATTATTATTATTATTATTATTATAATGAAATTATTAAATGTGTCCATCATTATATGATTATATCAAAGCCAGCCGGAAAAAAAAACACACACATATATATATATATATATATATATATATATATATATATATATATATATATATATATATATATATATATATATATATATATATATTGCTCCTGGCGGGGATTCAAACCTAAGACATAATTACTGTGCCAAGGCGCTACCATCTACACCGCTGATGATCTAAAAGAGGAACTTAACCTCTCAACTAAGTGTTAAACTAGGGAATGAACGAATTCTTCAGAATACTTTTTATTTTTATTTTACAGCATCTTCCCAGCCTCACTGGTGGATTCATATTTGCATTTGTTTCAAATCCCATGCAATGAAGGCATCAATAATGATCAAATAAACATATTAATATATGAGAAAACATGTTGCATATTTCACTCCTGTACGGGATTAGACCTAAGACGCATAATTACAGTGCCAAGACGCTACCAACGACACTACTGAAGGCCTATATGAAGAATCTAACCTTTCAACTAACTGTTAAGCTAGGGAATGAACACTTTCTTCTGAAAGCGTTTTGTTCAATGTACAGCTTCTTCCCTACCTGACCTGGTGGCTTCATTTTCTCATTTAATTCAAATCCCGGGCTATATAGGCATCAACAATGATTAAATTAGCACAATAACATATGTGAAAACATGAAGCAAATTTTGCTCCTAGGCGGGATTCAAACCTAAGGCACTGAAGATCTAAAAGAAAATATGTTTTCACGTATGTTAATGTGTTTATTTGATCACTGTTGATGCCTATATAGCATGGGATTTGAATTAAATGCGAAAATGAAGCCACCAGTGAGGTTGGGAAGTAACTATAAAGTGAACAAAAAAGTATTCAACAGACTGCGTTATTTCCCTAGCTTAACAGTAAGTTGAGAGGTGAGATTCTTCTTTTAAACCTTCAGTGGTGTAGTTAGTAGTGATTTGGCACAGTAATTATGTGTTTTGGGTTCGAATCCCAGCCCGGTCCAAAATATGTTTCATATTTTCACGTACGTTAATGTGCTTATTTGATCATTGTTGATGCCCATATAGCATGGAATTTGAATTAAATGCGTAAATGAAGCCATTAGTGAGGCTGGGAAGAAGCTGTAAAATGAAAAGAAAGAAGAATGGGTTCTTTCCCTAGCTTAACAGTTAGTTGAGAGGTTAGATTCTTCATTTAGACCTTCATTGGCGTAGTTGATAGATTCTTGGCAGAGTAATTATGTCTTTGACATTAATCCCCGCCAGGGGCAAAATATGTATCATGTTTCCACAGTTGTTAATGTGTGTATTTGCACACACACACACACACACACACACACACACACACACACACACACACACACACACACACACACACACACACACACACACATATATATATATATATATATATATATATATATATATATATATATATATATATATATATATATATATATATATATAATTTTTATAGTTGGTTGTAGTATAATTATAAACTGATGGACACATATTTATTTTATAGTATATATATATATATATATATATATATATATATATATATATATATATATATATATATATATATATATATATATATATATATATATATATATATATAGAGAGAGAGAGAGAGAGAGAGAGAGAGAGAGAGAGAAGGTTTTGGCCAATTACTGAGGGCTTGCTATATTATGTAAATAGCTACAGGAGGTCATTTATAGTATATATCTCATCCAATGGTATATTCCTTTCAGTATTATGTTTTTGGCAATCTTATTTTGCATCCGTATATTTGTTTATTTAGGTAATCCCAAAATATACTTATATACACTAGTATTGAGGGGTAAGAATACCACCTGTGTATTCCCCTACTTGTCGTTAAAGTCAGCTAATTGGGGCGAAGGTAGGAGAAAGGGTAACCCTTCTTTGTTTTTCCTTTCCACAGAGTTGGGTTTTTCTCTTTTTGTTCTACTCCACAGCCTCTCCCTTGGGGTTTACACGGTCAAACGGTTCGTCGAACGCGGTTCGACAGACAAGTGTTTGAAGTGATGTTCGAACGTGTGAACGGGGTATTTGGTTGTCGAACACGGAACGTGTTCGAAAACCAAATACCCCGTTCACACGTTCGAACATCACTTCAAACACTTGTCTGTCGAACCGCGTTCGACGAACCGTTTGACCGTGTAAACCCCCCTTTACAAGGGGGATTACTACTTTTGTAGATAGAGTGTGGTACTCGCCACTGAACAGAAAGTTTAGTAATACTTTGGGTGGTAATAATAATACATTACTTCGAATCGTTTTAATTAAATATTAATCATGAAATGAGATGGCTCAGTAGTTTCTTGGTCTTGTTATTATATAAAAAAAATGGTCTAGATTTTAGCAGGGGATATCAATCTCTTAAATATATAATACACTGATAGGATTCACTCTGAAAGTGGTCACACAATTATTTTATACGAACAATAATTATGACTTAAATATACATTTTTTTTTATTATAAGCTCATGTTTCATCCATGACTGAAGACAATGATTTGTGCGGAGGGGGGGGGTATTGGATCGCTGCCTTTGGTCTGTATTGTGATTTCTATCACTTGAAAATAATATTTTAAGTGAGCGAGTTCAGAAATGCAAGTTTTATTATTTTTTTCACAAGATCTTAGAGAATGAAGAGTGGCACAAGGATAGGCAAGATTCGGGTTTTCACAACATTTAGCATTATATTATGAACGTTGAGATTTATACAGAAATTGCAACACCAATGTTACTAGTCCTGAATTACATATTTATGACGAAGCTTTCACTCATATTTTTTTCTGTATATAGGATCATACTTTACCATTTATTTTTACATACATGCATACATGTACAATGGTCACAATCTCCCTTGTAAGGGGGTTGCTCGAGTCAAAGCTAGTCCACCTCGCTCACTCTTCCTAACGCCTTGGGGATAGAGGGCTGCCACAATTCTCTCTCCCCACCTTTATCCCCAAGGAACTAGAAGGAGTGATCGAGGAATATTAGTGTCTGTTGAATGTGTGTGCTTTG
The DNA here is from genome assembly GCA_037179515.1 of Halocaridina rubra. Classification (NCBI taxonomy): domain Eukaryota; kingdom Metazoa; phylum Arthropoda; class Malacostraca; order Decapoda; family Atyidae; genus Halocaridina; species Halocaridina rubra. Next base: position 110,791 of record JAXCGZ010017162.1, on the reverse strand, counting down.
ACTCGGTCACCCCCTTACGTCAGCAAGATGGTAGTGCTTACTTTTGCTGCAAACAGAGTCTTTAGTTCCAGTATAGTTTATTTCATTTAAGTGTGCCTTTAGGATTGCGTATTATAATTTTCTGCAGTCTGCTTTACCATTTGATATATCACTATGAATCCTCGTTCGGATGGGGGAGGACACGGACAGGCTCATTTTCTGCAGTAAATACATGTTTGGAATTGTTAGAAAAGTATTCTGATTTACTTTCTGTAGGTTATACTAATTGGTAAAATCTCTCAAAATTCTATTGATCTTCAGTGTCGAGAATTGAATTTTTGATTTTTTGTTTGGGGGTAAACCACTAACATTCATATTAAACCAGTGAAAATATTATCATATTATACATCATGTATATTCTAGTTGCCTTTAATCTCTTCCCTATCTTTGCTCATAATGTAAGATTGCATTTTATTTTTAAATGAATAAATCGGTGACTTAAGTTTGTTGGAATACAGTGTAAACTGGGGCCGTTTTCAACTTTTTTTTTCCCCAAGTTGCCTTTTATCAGTCGTACATATGTAGTCAGGTCTCTTGTTTATTTTTCATCATGACATAGGGTTAGATTTTATCAGATTTTACAGAAACTTATGAAACGCTCATTTTCATAATTCCAGCTATTTTATTGCCTCAGTTTCATCCCAAATTGTTCTTGATTGCTCGTACACATACGATAAAGTTTCTTGCTTCTTTTCTCATCGGTATTTATGATTATGATTGAACTTGATCATATTTTTGAAGATATCAATAAA
>JAXCGZ010017162.1:97500-105000 GCA_037179515.1 Halocaridina rubra | reverse complement strand
TTTGATGTATATATCAAGACATTTATATTTTAGATAAATGTAAAAATATTTTTGAACCGAATAGAATGGCCTGTTTCCAGAGAGATGGAAGAGCTTTTTAAACTTTATGCCTTTGTTCTGTGTTAAGTAATAATAATAATGATAATAACAATAATAATAATAATAATAATAATAATAATAATAATAATAATAATAATAATAATAACAATAATAATAATAAAAATAATAATAATAATAATAATAATAATAATAATAATAATAATAATAATAAGAATAATAATAATAATAATAATAATAATAATAATAATAATAATAATAATAATAATAATAATAATAATAATAATAATAATGATAATAATAATAATAATAATAATAATAATAATAATAATAATAATAATAATAATAATAATAATAATAATAATAATAATAATAATAATAATAATAACCTCCCCTAAGGTAAGGGGTTAAGAATACTTCCTCTGTGTTCGCTGCGTTTCGTAAAAGTCGACTAAATGGGGTGTAGAGGGGGACTGGGAGTCCCTTCCTCTGTATTTTACTTCCTACGAAAAGCCAAGAGATATGGGGGTATTCTGGCAGGAGAGATCCAGTCAGAACCCTAGTAATTGGGTCTCTGAATGTGCGTGGTTGTGTTGTAAAAGAAAGTAAGAGGGAGGTAATAGGGAGTATGTTTGTGGAGAGAAAGATAGATGTACTTGCATTGAGCGAAACTAAAATAAAAGGGAATGGTGAGGTGTCATTTTGGAGAGTGGTAGGTAGGGTGTCTGGAGTTGAGAGGGGGAAAAGAAGAGAGGGAGTGGTTCTGTTAGTAAGTGAAGTGATGAATGAATTTGTGGTAGATTGGAAGGAAGTATCTTCTCGAATAATAGTGGCTACTATGGGGCTGGGATGCGAGGATTGGGCGTTTGTGAGTGCATATGGCCCTGGCAGTGAAAGAAATGAGGAAGAAATAGAAGAATTTGGGATAAAACTGAACGAATGTGTGGAAGGCTTGGGAATGAATGTGAATGTGATGTTGATGGGAGATTTGAGTACTGAAGATAGGAATAAGCCAGTGGATGGTGTAATTGGGAAGTATAGAGTACCTGGTAGGAATGAGAGTGGAGAGAAAATGAAAGAAATGGGTGTTGAGAGAGAGATGTTGATTTCTAATACTGTATTCAAAAAGAAGGATGCACGCAAGTATGCTGGGGTCAGAGTGGATAATGGAAGAGTAGTTGACAGACCATTAATGGATTATGTTGTGGTGAACAGAAGAATGATTGGAAGAGTATTGGATGTGAATGTACTGAGAGGAGCTAGTGGTGGAATATCTGATCATTATCTAGTGGAAAGTAGAGTGAGAGTGGGAGAAAAGTGGAGAAAGAGGAGAAGCGAGAGAAGAAGAGAGGTGCTAAAAGTGAGTGCATTGCATAAGAAAGAAAAAGACTGTGAGTATTAGGCTAGTGTGAGAAATGTGTGGAATGTAGTGAAAGAGAAAGTGGAGGAGGGAGTGGAAGAAGAATGGGGCTGTTTTAAGGAGGACGTTGTGAAGTGTGCTGAGGCAGTGTGCTGAAGGAGACTAACTGGTGGAAATAAAAGGAAAGGAAGTGAATGGTGAAATGAGCAGGTGAGCGTAGTAGTGGCTGAAAAGAAGCGGGCTTATTAGGTATGGTTACAGGTAGATAATGAAGAGATGCATGAAAGGTATTGTGCAAAGAGGAGGTTAGCAAAGCACGTGGTTAGGGAGGCAAAGAGAGAAGCGGATGTAAGATGGGGCAGATCCTTGTCTAAGAATTTTGAAAGTAATAAAAAGATGTTTTGGAAAGGAGTGAGAAGAGTGAGGAAAGGTGATAGTGTTAGGGAGGAGAGGATGAAAGGAGGAGGTGGGCAATTGCTAGTGGATGAAATAATGGTGAGAGAGAGATAGGCTGAATATTTCATGAACCTGCTGAATGAGGAAGATGATTGAGAGGCAGAGATTGTGGCAGTGGAAAGCGAATGGGAAATGGCAATGCTAGGAGATGAGAATAACAGAAATATAACAACAGAGGAGCTACGTTTGGCATTGAGAGCAACGAAAGCAGGTAAATCACCAGGGATAGATGGGTGTCATGCTGAATGCTTGTCAAAATGTGGGGAGGCATTAGCAGAATGGATGGTTAGGTTGTTGAATGCATGTTTCAGGAAAGGGAGGGTCCCAGTTGATTGGAGGAGTGCATGTGAAGTTTCACTTTGCAAAGGGAGATAAGTATGAGTGTAGTAGTTTTAGGGAATTAGTTTGTTGAGTGTAGTTGGTAAGGTATATGGAAGAGTGTTGATCGATTGAAATAGGAAGGTGCTGAGATATTGACTGGGGAAGAAAGTGTGGGTTCAGGAGAGGAAATGGATGTGTGGATCAGGTGTTTGTAGTAAGACAGGTGTATGAGAGGTTCTTGGAGAGAGATGAGAACACTTTTTGGGCCTTTAAGGACTTAGAAAAAGTGTATGACATGGTATATAGAAAGGGGTTGTGGAGGGTGTTGCAGCTGTTTGGAATAAGTGGAAGTTTGTTGAATGCAGTGAAGAGTTTCTACATGAATAGTAGAGCATGCGTGAGAGTTGGATATGGTATGAATGATTGGTTTGAGGTGATTGTTAGCTTAAGTGAAGATTGTGTAATGTCGCCATGGTTGTTTAATGCATATATGGATGGAGTGGTAAGGGATGTAAATGAAAGAGTATCAGACAGAGGCTTGGAACTATTGGGTGAGGATGGAAGGTTGTGGAAATTGAGCCAGTTGCTACTTATGGATGATAGTGTACTGGTGGCTAATACTGAAAATGAATTGAATCATTTGGTGACAGAGTTTATTAGAGTGTGTGAAAGACTGAAGTTTCGGGTGAATATTGGTGAAAGTAAAGTCATGAGATGCACGAGGAGTGTTAATGCTGGCAGATTGAATGTAGGAGTGAATGGGGAGTTGCTAGAAGAAGTTGAGAGTTTTAAGTATCTGGAGTCGCATGTATCACGTAGTGGACGAGTGGGTGTAGAGGTAAATCACAGAGTGAAGGAAGCAAGTAAATGTCTAGGTGGGTTGAAAAGCATAATAAGCTATAGATATTTGGGAATGAATGCAAAGAGAAGGATATATGAATGTGTGATTGTGCCGACAGCTTTATATGGAGCAGAGACTTGGAATGCAAGAGAGGATGAAGGAATAAGTTGAATGTAATGGACATGAGCTGTTTGAGAGGTATGATTGGTGTATCTAGAATAGATAGAGTAAGAAATGAGGATGTCAGGAAGAGAACGGGTGCTGGAATGAAGCTGTCGGGTAAGTTAGATCAGAGAGTGCTGAGATGGTTTGGGCACATAAAAAGGATGAGTGATGAACGAGTAGTGAAGAGAGTGTGGAATGCAGAAGTGATTGGTGTTAGGTCAAGAGGGAGACCTAGAATGAGATGGATAGATGACGTGAAAAGGGCACTGAATGCACGTGGACTATCAGTGGAACAAGGAAGAGTGCGTGCAAGAGATAGTGAACTGTTTTGGACGGGTACGAGGGGAGTTGCCTTGTGATGAAGCAATGAGGGTTATCCAGTTTTGGCTGTCGGGCCTCATTGTAGAATATCCTTGCCCGCCTACCTAATGGGTGACTCAAGTAGGGTGGAAGGGGGGAAGACGTGGCATTCTTATCCCCAAGGAGCTGAGAGGAGTGGTTGAGGTACGTGTGGATAGTGGTGAATGCGCGTTTCTTGGCTCGGCCACACACTTACAAGGAGGAATGAGGCATGTGTATATATTAGTATAATATATTATTATTATTATTATTATTATTATTATTATTATTATTATTATTATTATTATTATTATTATTATTATTATTATTACTATTTTTCTTCTTCTTCTTCTTCTTCTTTTTCTTCTTCTTCTTCTTCTTCTTCTTCTTCTTCTTCTTCTTCTTCTTCTTCTTCTTATTATTATTATTATTATTATTATTATTATTATTATTATTATTATTATTATTATTGTCATTATTATTATTATTATTATTATTATTATTATTATTATTATTATTATTATTATTATCATTATTATTATTATTATTATTATTATTATTATTATTATTATTATTATTATTATTATTATTATATTATTATTATTATTATTATTATTATTAGTATTATCATTATTATTATTATTATTATTATTATTATTATTATTATTATTATTATTATTATTATTATTATTATTATTATTATTATTATTATTATTATTATTATTATTATTATTATTATTATTATTATTATTATTATGATGATGATGATGATGATGATGATGATGATGATGATGATGATGATGATGCTCCAGTTAAGCTAAACAGAAATGATTAGAATTAGATGTGGTATCGAAGAATTCCTCCTGCCTTTTTTTTTCTTAATTCTGTTAGATCATTATCGGGGATATTCTCTTACTACCTTTGGCAAATGTATAAAATGATATGCCGAGCAAATGATTCTTTGCAGAATATATATTTTATTCATACTAGATCAGTTTCATGACTATCATGCGCCATTACAGCTACATTTGCCAACGTTTTTAATTACTGTTGAAACTAAAGATTTGCCCTAGAGGTCATGTTTTACATATGTTAGAACAATCGCAGATAAATTAAAGAAGAGGTCATCATTTTACAGCTCTTTTACACTTGTCAGTGTCCGAGTTTTTGGGGAAACTGTTCCACCAGTGATCACTTAGATTTCCAATGGTGTACTCACTGAATATGTTGAGTTAGCAATACCAAACCCACGCAGTAAACTCCTTTCTCCGGTTCTTGTAAAGGAAAATAACCTCTGGGTGCTCTAGGGTTACTCATATTTACTTGGCAAGTCACGTAACCTAACCTAATCTAGCCTAACCTTGCAATTTACGGGGTTATTTAACTTAACATGGGATTCTAGTGGTTACTCATCTCTACAAGATCACTCTTTTTTTTTTTATTAGTATATCCCCAATTCATTCTAGTAGAAAACAAAACGTACAAAGACTCTGTGGGTGTTGAAATTAGGGCATCCTGGGTGAGGGCCAGGGGGGTGGGGGTGATATATCCTTTGAGCTAATGAAGGGTGAGTGAAGATCAGCGCAGAATTAGAAGGGGAAATGGGAAGGAAAAGTTATTAAAGCAAATTCAAAGGAAAATTTATTTCTTTTATGTATTGCAGGGAGAGCGAAGCGAAGGATTTCAAGACCAATCTAAGATTTGGGTTGGATTTTAATATTAACTTTCATACATTATTATATCTCTTGTATTTATTCCTAATGTGTAATCCAAGGAAAACGAAAACAGACCATTTTCTATTTTTAGGCAGTCAGGAAAGACAAAAGATTCTCTTCCAAGAATGTAATAAAAAATATTTCAGTTCCTTATCTTAGGATATCAAAGACAAAAAACAAAACTTACAAAAAAACTTCACCTTCTATTGTTAGAAAGTCATGAAATCTAAAGACTCTGCCATATTTACAGAAAGTCAAGAAAAGAATTCCACTTTTTCCTCCTAGAAAGTCATTCATAAAAAATATATCTAAAGACTAGCACCCACCGAGGAAGCCTGGCGTTGTCATCGTCATATTCGCCCATCGGCTCTGTTGGTCCCTTGGTATGGACGGGGTAGTTGGTGGTGTCGTGGTTGTAGTTATGATGGGTAAATCTGTTGAAAAGGAAGCCGTCACAGCTACATCTAAGTTTTCTGATATTTTGACATATATACTGGAACTACGAAATGCCCTTGGGAAGTATATTGTGATTATTGCTAAAAAATACTTGATAATAATAATAATAATAATAATAATAATAATAATAATAATAATAATAATAATAATAATAATAATAATAATAATAATAATAATAATAATAATAATAATAATAATAATAAGAAGAAGAAGAAGAAGAAGAAGAAGAAGAAGAAGAAGAAGAAGAAGAAGAAGAAGAAGAAGAAGAAGAAGAAGAAGAAGAATAAGAAGAAAACGAAGAAGAAGAAAAGTGCTTACCTGGATCATATTTTTCCGTGTATGTCTCTGTAAAAGTTGTATTGGGAAGCGTAACTGTACATCCGATGTCAGTATCTGTCGGGGTGTCCTCCCAGGCAATAAGACCCCAGACCTCTACCCACCAAAGACCACTCTCATTGGTCTTACTCTCACCGCGTTGTTCTAGTTCATATCTGAAAGTAAAAGGCCGGAGAGACTCAAACAGAGATGGCGTTCAAAGGAAGCCGCCCTCCATCAGTATTAAGGGCGGTTTATACGGTAAAACGGTTCGTCGAACGCGGTTCGACAGACAAGTGTTTGAAGTGATGTTCGAACGTGGGTATTTGGTTGTCGCAACCAAATACCCCGTTTACACGTTCGAACATCACTTCAAACACTTGTCTGTCGAACCGCGTTCGACGAACCGTTTGACCGTGTAAACCTCTCTTTAGCTTTCTTGACTCAAGAAGTTACAAATCCGTGTTCGAGCCTACTGCGGGGCGTGAGAGAGGGCATTTAACCTCTCCAATTCCAACCTGTCTGTGTCCACTCTGCACTTGTTTGGTGATTCACAGTGACACAAAAATGGGACAAAAAGAGCATTCCAAACAAGTTCATGTTTCGGCTTATATATATAACTATCGATAGACATTTAATACCATCGCAACTAGTGTCCACGGTAGCTCAATGATAGAACGCGCAAATCGGAAAGCGAAGAGCCTGACAAATATTTACTCTATCCCGCCGGGGAACGCTAGGAAGGGCAGTGCAGCCTTTATGTACCAGTTCCAAACTTCTTGTGTCCACCCCTATTCCAGCGGGGACGAATTGTGACTTAAAACGGTCAATAGAAATTAATTGAATCTACCAATCTCTGGTATTCTTTCATTGCCTCATTACTCATTTGCATGATACATGGCGTTCAGAGGATGTTTATAAAGACCTTCTGCACAAACAGTGTAGTAGTGGATATTTTATCCTATGATAGCATCATATCCCGTTCAATACGTGTCTTGAGTGTAGTCTAGATGCACTTAAGTCATCAATCGCGTTCAAAACGCGTTTACACATAATTGTAAATCTGTATCACATTACTTTTATGCAAAAACTAAACATCTTTAATTCTCTTATAAATCATTTGAATCATTCATCGCGGTCAAAGCCTGTTCAGAATTTACGTTACATATGGGTCCACTTAAGTTTGTAAATATAAATTATTTTAATTCTCCCTCTCAGCTCATATTATGATTGACGTGGTTCAAAATGCATCCTACATAATGTGTTACATATAGTTCTAAATAACAAGAAGTTACAATTCTCTCTCAACTCATTTTATTTGCAAGGTTCAGATCATATTCTACACAATGTTGTATATATATATATATATATATATATATATATATATATATATATATATATATATATATATATATATATATATATATATTTGTAAGTAATAATAATCTGTAATCTTTCTCTCTCTCTCAACTTAT
>JAXCGZ010017162.1:72500-80000 GCA_037179515.1 Halocaridina rubra | reverse complement strand
GATTCCACTTTGTACTTAGTGGTACTTATCATACTTGTCCTTAAAACTATGGATTGAGGTAGAATTAAATACCTCCTCGCTTAGCGATTTTTAATTTTCAAATACTCTTACACTAAAAAAGTACTTCCTTACATCCTGTAAAAGAAGTTTTCTAACGAAACTTCAAACTATGACCTTTAGTTCTAGTGCCAGCCATAGCAAAATATCGATCCCTATCCACTCTGTCATATCCATAAAGGAATTTGAAAACTGTCACCATATCCCCCTTCAATCTTCTAGCTTCGAGTGATGGTAAGTCTAATTCCCTCAGCCTCTCATCATAACTGAGATTGCGTAATTCTGGCACCAATTTTGTGGCATGTCTCTGAACTTTTTCCAGCTTAACTAAGTCCTTTTTCAAGTGCGGATTCCAAAAGGGGGCTGCATATTCAAGCTTTGGCCTCACATAGGTTACATAAAAATTTCTGAAAATTTCCTTGTCCATGTTTCTGAAGGCTACCCTTACATTTGCTAAGAAAGAATATGCTCACCTTACTATGCCATTTATATGCATTTCTGGAGACAAATCGGCCAGTATGTTTACTCCTAGATCTCTCTCATTCTCTGTCTCTTGAAGTTGTACTCCAGCCACCGAGTAGTTAAGCTTGGGCCTTCTTGCACTTGTACCCATTCTCATTACCTTACATTTTGAAGTATTGAATTTCATCAGCCACTTTTCTGACCACTCATGCAGACTTTTTACATCTTCCTGAAGTTCTCTACCATTGTTCTCGTGTCTTGCATTCTTCACAATCTTTGCATCATCTGCAAGCATATTCATAAATAAATTTACAGCCACTGGTAGGTCATTTACTATATACAAGGAACAAAAGTGGCCCTAAAACTGAACCCTGTGGAATTCCACTACTATCTCTTCTCTATTCAGACACTAAGTGTCTTACTCTAACCCTCTGTTCCCTTCCTTCTAAGTATGCTTTTATCCATTTCAAGACATTTCCACCTATTTTCGCCATTGCTTGCAGCTTCTTAATAAGTCTTCCATGTGGGACAGTGTTTTCTGGAAGTCTAGGAATATGCAATCTGCCCAGCCCTCTCTTTCCTGTAAGATTTGACTTACCTCATCATAAAAGTCCAATAAGTTTGCTACTGTTGATCTACTTTCTCTGAAGCCATGATGTTTCACTGACAAAAAGTTGAAGGATTCCAAGTGGAGAGAGATATGTTTCCTTAGTATTTTCTCAATAACTTTGCAAACTATGCTGGTCAAAGAAGCAGGTCTGTAGTTTAGAGCAGTATCCCTCCTTCCCTTTTTGAAAATAGGCATCACATTTGCTTGTTTCCAGCATCTTAGAATGTCTCCTGACCCCAGAGATTTTCTAAATATGAAACTTGGTGCCGCTGATATTGTTATTGCGCATTTTTTAAGTACATAAAGGGATATGTATGTATGTATGTATGTATGTATGTATGTATGTATGTATGTATGTATGTATGTATGTATGTATGTATGTATGTATGTATGTATGTATGTATGTATGTATGTATGTATGTATGTATGTATGTATGTATGTATGTATGTATGTATGTATGTATGTATGTATGTATGCATGCATGCATGTATGTATGTATGTATGTATGTATGTATGTATGCATGTATGTATGTATGTATGTATGTTTGCTTGTTTCTCACTCAGTATGTAGCTGATGAATTTTTCTTCCATTTTTTCCGTTTATTAATTATGTGTCTATGTCTCACTCTTTCAGTTTGTGTGTGTGTGTTTCCCAATATAACTATTAATCTATATATATATATATATATATATATATATATATATATATATATATATATATATATATATATATATATATATATATCTTCTTCTTCCTTCGACCTTATTAATCCCACTGAATAGCAGGGTCGGCCGCTCGAGTCAACTTCCTCCACTTGTTCCTATCCCTTGCATCTCCCTCTTTCAATCCAACTTCAACCATAGCCCTCCCCACCACGTCCATCCATCTGATCCGCTGGCGCCCCACACTCCTTCTCCCTATCACTGGCATGTTCTTGGCTCTTCTGATTGGTTCCTCCTCCCCTCTTTTTACTACATGGCCATAGTATCTCAGACGAGCTTCCCTAGCCTTCTCTATGACACTATAAATTCCACACATTCTTCTTATATCTCGACTCTCTTTCCTCTCCAGTAATGATATTCCAGCAATCCATCTAACCATCCTCATTTCTGTTCTCTCCAACAGTCCCTCCTCTCTACTCCTAAGTGACCAAGCTTCTGCCCCATATAGCAGTACAGGCCTGACCACTGTCTCGTATATCTTCATTCTGAATTTTAACGGCATTTTCTTGTCTAAGATAATATATATATATATATATATATATATATATATATATATATATATATATATATATATATATATATATATATATATATATATATATATATATATATATATATATATATATATATATATATATATAACCCAGCCACTGAGGGGGGCAAGCCAGCCTCCACTTGGTGCCGGTCCCAAGCCCGGGTAAATGGGGAGGGTTGGCGGCAGGAAGGGCATCCGGCCATAAAACTTTTGCCAAAACCATAATCTGGCCAGTACAGATAACTCGAGCCCACATAAGTGGGAAAAAGAGAAAGATATGTACTGGCCAGACACATCGACCCCACATAAAAGTGGGAAAAAGATGTAGATGAAGAAGAAGAAGAAGAAGATATATATATATATATATATATATATATATATATATATATATATATACTATCGCAGGGAGATGCAAATATGAGCTAAGACGTCTTGGACCAGATTATTCAGGAGATTGACAGTCCCATCCACATTAGTCTGCAGTTGCATAAATCGACTGATGTTTCCAAAACGAGTCAGCTAATTGTGAACACCCGGTACATCAAGGATGGTGAAATTAGAGATGAAATCCTCTTCTGCAAGGCTTATCAAGCGACACCGAAAATAGCAGATTTGTCCAGACTCTTGGACGAATTTGACCCCCTAAGGAGGGGGCATTATACCTTCCTCCGTGTTCCCTTGCGTGTCATAAGAGTCGACTATATTGAGCGGAGCTGTAGGACTGGGAATCCCCTCCTCTCCATAGTATTTCCAAAAACAGCCAAGAAACGTGGGGGTATTCTGGTAGAAGAGATCCAGCCAGATCTCTAGTAACTGGGTCTCTGAATGTGCGTGGTTGTGGTGTGAGTAAAAGTAAGAGGGAGGAGATAGGGAGAATATTTGTGGAGAGAAAGATGGATATGCTTGCACTAAGTGAAACTCAGATGAAAGGGAATGGTGAGGTAACATTTGGGAGTGTGGTAGGTAGGGTGTCTGAAGTTGAGAGAAGGCGAGAAAGAGAGGTAGTGGCTCTGTTAAAAGTGAAGAGATGAGTAGGTGAGTGCTGGAATGGAAGTAAGTATCATTTCGAATAACAGTGACTAAAATGAGACTTAGATGCGAGGTTTGGGAGATTTTGAGTTCATATGGCCCTTGCAGTGAAAAATGTGAGGAAGGAAAGGAATTTTGGATGAAACTGAACGAGTATGCGGAAGACTTGGGAAAGAATATGTATGTGGTGTTGATGGGAGATTTGAATACCAGGGAAGGGAATGAGCTAGTTGATGGTGCGATTGGGAAGTATGGAGTACATGGTAGGAATGAGAACGGAGAGATAATGACAAAAATGTGCATTGAGATATAGATGTTGATTGCCAATACTGTATTAAAAAAGAGGGATGTGCATAACAAGAATACATGGGTCAGAGTATATAATGGTAGAGTAGTTGACAGAGCATTAATGGATTATGTTGTGGTTGACAGAAGGGTGATTGGAAGAGTATTGGATGTGAATGTACTGAGAGGTGCTAGTGGTGGAATATCTGATCATTATTTAGTGGAAAGTTGGGTGAGAGTTGCAAAAAAAGTGGAAAAAGAGGAGAAGCGAGAGATGAAGAGAGGTGCTATAAATGAGTGAAAAAGTAAGAAAGAGAAGGACTTTGAGTATAAGGCTATTCTGAAGAGTGAGTGGAATGTGTTTCAAGGAGGAAGTTATGAAGTATGGTTGTAGGTAGGTAATGTAGAGCATATGAAAGGTATAGTGCAAAGAAGAGGTTTGTGAAGCACGTTGTTAGGGGGCAAAGAGAGAAGCCGATGTAAGGTGGAGTAGATGCTTGTCTGAGAATTTTGAAATTAATGAATAGATGTTTTGGAAGGATGTGAAAAGAGTGAGGAGAGGTAAGTCTGGTAGGTAGGAAAGGGTGAAAGGAGCAGATGGGCTGTGTATTTCAAGGAACTGCTGAGGAAGCTTAGAGAAAGGCAGAGTTTGATGCTGTGGGAAACGAATGGAGGATGCCACTGTTAGGTGAAGAGAATGATAGAGAAATAATAAAAGAGGAGATACATTTGGCATTAAGAGCAATGAAAGCAGGTAAATCACCAGGGATAGATGAGTGTTATGTTGAATGCTTGTCAAATGGTGGGGAGGCATCAGTAGAATGATGGTGAGGTTGTTAAGTGTATGTTTCAGGAAAGGGAGGGTCCCAGTTGATTGGAGAAGTGCATATATAGTTCCACATTATAAAGGGAGAGGGTATAAGTATGAGTGTAGTAGTTTAAGAGGAATTAATTTGTTGAGTGTAAGGTATATGGAAGAGTGTGTTAAGCTAGAGAATTAGGAAAGGTACTGAGAGATTGCTTGGGGAAGAACAGCATGGGTTCAAGAGAGGAAGAGAATGTATGGATCAGGTGTCTGTGGTAAGATAGGTGTGTAGGAAGTTCTTGCAGAAAGGTAGGGACACTTTTTGGGCTTTTATGGGCTTAGAGAAAGCATATGACAGGGTTGCTAGAGTGGGGTTGTGGAGTGTGTTGTGATTGTCTGGAATAAGTGGAAGTTTGTTGAATGCGGTGAAGAGTTTTTAAATGAATAGTAGAGCATGTGTGAGAGTCAGGTATGGTATGAGTGATTGGTTTGAAGTGAATGTAGGGTTATGCTATGATTGTGTATTGTTGCCATGGTTGCTTAATGTGTATATGGATGGAGTGGTAAGGGAAGTAAATGAAAGAGCATTAGACAGAGGCTTGGAACTAGTGGGTGAGTAAGGAAGTTGTGAAAATTGAATTATTTTTTTTTATGAGTGTGACACCGGGGGACAGACAAAAACTGCCCTCATCAAGAAAGGCCCAGGCACCAGAAAATACCAAGATGAAGGAAAAGAAAAAGGCTAAGGACAAGGCAGAGATCAGGTAATGTCACACAAAGGAAATCGACAGACAGAAAAAAAAGTCAAAGTACAGAGGACCAAGAGATATGGAGGACTAGGCTCTGAGATGACGATAGATCTGCTTTTTGAAGGCTGATAGGTCATAAGAATTAGGAAAGACAGAAGGAGGAAGAGAGTTCCAGAGTCTGGAGGTAGATGGGAAGAAGCAGTCGCTGCACTGACCAATCCGCGAGCTACAAATCTCCACACAGTATCTGTGAGATGAGGCCGCTTGGCGAGTGTTACGCGGCCTCGGCAGTGGGGGAGGGATGCAACTCGCCAACTCATCAGAGCAGTGATGGAAGTAGTAGTGATAGAAAAGAGAAAGGGGAGATACCTTACGGCGAAGAAAGAGAGACTCCAGATTTGAAGTAAGAGAAGGATCATTAATGAGTCTGACTGCCTTAGAGTCACCCCTATCAAGGAGATAAGTATAAGAAGAAGCACTCCAGATGTATGAGCAGTATTCTAAGCAGAGACGGATAAGACCTTTATTAATTTTAAGTAATTGTAAAGAGGAAAAGCAATGATGAAAACGAAACAAAAACTCCATTTTCTCGGATGAAGATTTAGAAATTTGGATTATGTGATTCCTCCAAGACAAGTTAGAGGCTATATGGATTCCTAATATGTTGACAGAATTAAGAGGGTAAATCTCATTAGTTTCGAAGACAATAGGGTTATCAGGAGGAGAAAAAGATAAAGAGATAGCCAGAAACTGTCTTGGAGGCATTAAATTTAACTAAATTTTGAGTGCACCACTCAGATACTCTGCAGATCGGAGTTGAGAGTAGAAGAAAGAGTGATACGAGACTGATTACGAGTAGCAAATGAAGGCTGAGAAGAAAAGGCAGAGGAAATAGTAAAGGTTAGAATCATCAGCAAAGGCATGGAGAAGGGAGGAAGATGAGGATTGTAGAAGATCATTGATGAAGAGAAGGAACAGAGTAAGTGAAAGAACAGAGTCCTGTGGAACACTACTGGTACCATAGGAGGGGCTAGATGTCGCACCATCAACAACTACAGATATAAAACGGTCAGTAAAAAGGCTGGAAATCAGAGAACAGAAAGAAGGGGTAAAGCCATAGGCAGGGAGTTTGGCTAAGAGAGCCTTGTGCAAGACAGTCAAAACCCTTAGAGATATCAAGGGCGACGACAAAGGATTCCCCATAGTTTCTCGGAGAGGATGATCATACATGAGTAAGATAAGACAAGAGATCATCAGTGGATCTTGCTTGCAGAAGCTGTACTGGTGATTGGAGATAAGTGAGTTAGATTCAAGGCGTTTCAATAAGTGAGAATTGAGCAAAGCTGCGAAAACTTTAGCAATTGAGGAGATTAGGGCAATAGGTCGGTAGGTTGAACTAGAGAATGCTTCCAAGATGAAGGATAGATACTGGTTGACATAATGAGGCGAAAAAGACTTCAAAGCACCAGAGCCAACTCCTTAAGGAACCTTGCAAGGATACCCTCGGGACCAGATGCCTTGTTCGTCTTTAGCGAGCGAAGACCCTTATGAACTTTGCGTGAAAAAAGGAAAATGGAGGGCATAGGGTTATATAGGGGTAAAGATTGAGGAACATGTGCACTGGAATCGTTTATAAAAGAGTTGACAGAAATATGAGAGCCAAAGAGAGTGGCATTGTCAGTGGGAGAGCAAGCTATGGAACCATCAGAACTAATTAGAGTGGGAAAGCTTGAGTTACAGAAGTTTTTGGAGATGTTTTTGGCTAAGGACCAGATGCATTTGTCAGTGGGAGAGGAATTAAAGTCATCAACTTTCCTTCTTATAAAGAAAGCCTTAGACCCTCGAATCTGAGCAGTACAGCGATTCCTAGCTACAATAAAAGCAGAGAGAGTTAAATTGGAAGGAGAGGCTCGGTAAGATTGGTGTGCCCGATTCCTGGCCTAGATAGCCATGGAGCAGGCACGGTCTGCACAGATGGTGCTTCATCCATGATAGGGAATCGGTCTGGCTTTGCAAATGTGTTAAAGGAGATGGTACCAGATATCACTGTAATGCATTGCATTCTCCATCACCAAGCTTTGGCGACAAAGACATTGCCGCCTCACCTCAAAGAAAAACTGTCTCTCTATGGTCAAGTGGTGAATTTACTCCAGGGTTGCCCTTCAAATCACAGTGTTCAAGTTACTTTGTGAGGATATGGAAAGTGAACATCAAGTTCTTCTCTTCCATAAAGAAGTGCAGTGG
>JAXCGZ010017162.1:45000-60000 GCA_037179515.1 Halocaridina rubra | reverse complement strand
TCTCTCTCTCTCCTTTGTTGTGTATGAGAGAAAAGAGACAAGGGAACATAGAGAGCAGTTGCAGAGTCGGATTAATGCTGTTTATTTTATATTCACGTCCTTATTTTTTAATTTGTTATATATATATCTACTTTTTTATTAGGTTTTATTTTATTATTTTATTTTATTCGTGCATTTGGGGATGTTAAAGAGAGCTAAATTGTATATATTTATTTTTAATTGCTTAATTTATATTCATTTGTTTGCATGAAACAGATTATTTCAAATGCTGGTTTTTTTTTTAATGTTATGTAAGCCTATTTATAATCACTCATTTCTTGCATAGTTGACTCAAGCAGAGTGGTGTTGGTGGTGATGCTGGTGGTGGTGGGAGAATATTGTAGCAGCCACCATTTATACCCAAAGAAGCTAAGAGGAGTTACTGAAGTGAATTGGCTTCTGGTGAGTGAGGGTGTGCTTCGAGTCTGCCACTCCCATTATAAGGGGATTGTGTCCTAGGTATATATACACGTCTTGGATTTTGGTAATCAATTTCTGGTCTGGATTATCTGTCTTTACTGAAGCTTGTTCTCATGAAGCTACTTCTCCAATTTACATTAGGTCAGTCATATAATGATGTATATACTGAGCCAGGTAAGTGGACTGGGGTTATCACAGAACGGATGCCACTATTCTACTCTTGAATGGGATCTTGGTTGGTGTAGCCACTGGGTTAAGCTGCGTATTATGATGAATTATTAACTGAAACAACTGCTTTAGGCTCGTTTAATAATAAGCTATGAAAACAATATTGGCAAATATTGCTTCTATGAAAGACTTATGGCTGGCTATGCTTATCCCCCTCTACTTGGGGCCGGCTTTAAGAGGGGTTTGCATGTAAAGTACATTAAGATTACCTAAACATGAACGTAAAAGAACAAATGTATTGAATATATTAATTCAGGCATTTATGCTGTATAATAATAATAATAATAATAATAATAATAATAATAATAATAATAATAATAATAATAATAATAATAATAATAATAATAATAATAATAATAATAATAATAATAATAATAATAATAATGATAATAATGATAATAATAATAATAATAATAATAATAATAATAATAATAATAATAATAATAATAATAATAATAATAATAATTATAATATTGATAGATATAATAATAATAATAATAATAAAACTTGTAGATATTTTAATCTCAACCATTACTTTGAAAGTAATATTCCATGATTTTTTTTTTTTTGCTGTACTTGAAGTTAAGAGAAAGGTTTCATATTATTATTATTTTACTTCTCTATGGCATTATCAGTATATCTTCTTGCGGTTTCTCACGCGAGTGGGCGCCACAGCGGTTCATTTGTATTCATATCGCCCTATCCCCTGCGTCCTCTTTCGTCACACCACTCGCCTTCAAATCCTCTCTGACTACATCTATAAACCTCTCTTTGGTGCACCTCTTCCCCTTCCTGCATGGCACCTCCATCCTAAGCACCCTTCTCCCAACATATCCCCCATCCCACCCGAGCATATACCCAAATCATCTCAATCTCGCCTCTCTCACTATGTCCCTAAACCAGTGGTTTTCAACCTTTTGTGTCAATAGCCAACTTTTGACCACTTAAGTAGTAATGGCCCACTGCCCTTCAAAATTGTGTAATGATGATAATATAAAATCATTGGAGAGCATATTCAGAAAACTTTAATAGTTCTGCTTTTTAATTTATGAAGTTAAGCACTGGCCTAAATTTCCTGTAAATATAATATGTGCATTGTAATCAAAACTCAAAGTACAATTTTTCCCTCTGCCCGTATCCCACCAGTGGAAAACCACAGCCCTTAACCGTCTTACTGGATTCTGGATCAAAATCCTAGTCAGATGATAGTAATTAGGTATTCTAATTTTTCTGACTCTGTTTATATTTGAATCAAATTAGAACAATTTAACAGAAGCTAAGAGATAAGTGTTGATTGCATCATCTTTGCATTTAAGCCTCTCAGACCCAAGGAAAAGTACTTCGCCATATTTATGTATTTATTTTTATTTATTTATTTATTTATTTATTTATTTGTTTATTTATTTTTTTGTTGCTCATTTTCTTGAAATATTTGATAATGTAATTGTTTATTAATTAACGAATGAATTTAATTATTTATATATTTAACTTATTTCGCATTCCAATTACTGCCTTATCTACACTAATATTTATTGCCATGACTTTTATCCTAAAATTTTAAAAATATGTTTTATACTTGGAGAGACTCTGATAATTACATTTCTAGGCAGCAGATGATGAATAAATCTACGAGTATGACTGCACTCTAGCCAGCATTCCATTTGTTGGTGTACTGATCTTTCCATGTCACTGAACTCGAATATAGAATGACCTCCGTTGACTAATGTCTCTGGAAACACATTGTCTCTCGTAGGATAAGATCAGACTTTTCAGGTTTCACCCACATTCACACACATACATACATACATAAATAAATACATACATACATACATACATACATACATACATACATACATACATACATACATACATACATAAATAAATACTTACATACTTACATAATAAGCATATATATATATATATATATATATATATATATATATATATATATATATATATATATGTGTGTGTGTGTGTGATGACCTAATTGTAATTACCAAATTGTGCTTACGGGAAAGAGCCAAAAACTCGTATCTTCCCGTCTCCTCATCGATTCCATTTTGTACTTAGTGGTACTTATCATGCCTGTTCTTAAAACTATGGATTGAGATAGAATTACCTACCTCCTCGCTTAGCCAATTCCAATTATCAACTACTCTTACACTAAAAAAGTACTTCCTTACATCCTGCAAAGAACTTTTCTTACTAAGCTTCAAACTATAACCTCTAGTTCTAGAGCCAGCCATATTAAAATATCAATCTCTCTACACTCTATCATAACCATGAAGGAATTTAAAGACTGTCACAATATCCCCCCTCAATCTTATAGCTTCGAGTGATGGTAAGTCTAATTTCCTCAACCTCTCATCATAATTAAGCTTGTGTAATTCTGGCACCAGTTTCGTGGCATGTCTTTGAACATTTTCAAGCTTAGCTACGTCCTTTTTCAAGTAAGGATTCCAAAAGGGGGCTGCATATTCAAGTTTTGGCCTCACATAGGTTACATAAACATTTCTGAACATTTCCTTGTCTGATGTCTGAAGGCTACCCTTACATTTGCTAAGAAAGCATATGCTGCCCTTACAATACCATTGATATGTATTTCTGGAGACAAATCGGCCAGTATGCTTACTCCTACATCCCACTCATTCTCTGTCTTTTGAAGTTCTACTAATGCCACCGAGTAATCAAGCTTGTTCCTTCTTGCACTTGTACCCATTCTCATTACCTTACATTTTTGGAGTATTGAATTTCATTAGCCACTTTTCTGACCACTCATGGAGACTATTTAGATAATCCTGAAGCTCTCTACCATTGTTCTCGTTTCTTACTTCTTCACAATCTTTGCATCATCTGCAAAAACATTCATGAATGAATTTACAGACTCTGGTAGGTCATTTACATATACAAGGAACAAAAGTGGCCCTAAAACTGAACCCTGTGGAACTCCACTACTAACTCTTCTCTATCAGACACTGAGTGTCTTACTCTTCTCTTTTCCCTTCCTTCTAAGTAAGCTTTTATCAATTTCAAGACATTTCCACCTATCTTAGCCATTGCTTGCAGCTTCTTAATAAGTCTCCCATGTGGGACAGTGTCAAATGCTTTCTGAAAGTCTAGGAATATGCAATCTGCCCAGCCCTTTCTTTCCTGTGAGATTCAGCTTACCTCATCATAGAATTCTAAGAAGTTTTTTACTGTTGATCTACCCTCTCTGAAGCAATGTTGTCTCAATGAAAAAAGTTGAAGGATTCCAAGTGAAGAGAGATATGTTTCCTTAGTAGATTCTCCATAACTTTGCAAACTATGCTGGTCAAGGAAACTGGTCTATAGTTTAGAGCCGTATCCCTCCTTCCCTTTTTGAAGATATTTATCACGTTTGCTTGTTTCAGGCATTTTGGAATCTCCCCTGACTCCAGTGACTTTTTACATGTGATACTTAGCGCCACTGATATTGAAATTTGCGCATTTTTTAAGCGCATGAGGGGATATGTCGTCGGGACTTGTAGCTTTATGGACCTCTATTTCCATCAGCGCTTTGCATACCTCTGTGGCTGAAAGGACGATGTTCTCTAATATTGGCCCTTGAGCTTCTATCTCTGCAATCTGAGGGGTGGAGTATTTTTTACTATAATTATTGACTGAAACTCCTTGTTCAATTCTTTGCTGATCTCTTCATCCATCTCAGTGACGCTTTCATCCACTCTCTTATGCTTTAAAACCTGTTCTTTTACCTTCAGATTTCTTCTGATAAAGCTGTGGAAAAGCTTAGGATCTTCTTTAGCCTTCCTGGTGAAGTCCCTTTCATAGTCTCTCTCTGCCTCTCTTCATTTACTTAGATAATAATTTCTTGCTTTTTTGTAGGTTTGCCAGGCATGTTTTTTCTCCTGCTATACCTTTTCCAGCATTTGTCTCTCCACTCCTTAGCTCTTTTACACACATTATTGAACCATTTCTCTCTGGTAGAATTACACCTACTTTGGTGACAGGTATGCAGCAATCTACTATCTTCCCATATTTCTCACAAAAGATGTCGTGCATTTCTTGTACAGATTTGTTGTAAAATATGGTCCTCCAGTCAATAACTGCAAAAAGCTTATTTATTTTGATGTAATCTCCTTTCGGATAGTTCCTTCTCATGTCCTCAGTGCCTCTACTCTCAGGCAAAACATCTTCAATGATATACTCCATCAATAACACGCAGTGATCACCCTTTCCAATTGGTGGTTCATACTCAATTTTTTCAATATTCAACACATTATCTGTGAATACTAGATCAAAAAGTGATGGCTCATCCCCACCCCTGGCCCTCGTTGGTTCTAGTAAATGCTGGTGTAGAAATTCCCTTGTACGCAATCTAGAAAGCTTGCCCCGAATGAGTCCTCACCACTGTGTGGGTCAAGATTTATCCAATCTATCTCTATGATAAAAATCTCCCATTATCAAAATCCTACATTTTCTCTCCCGTGCCATGTTAACAACTGGGTTTATAACTTCATTGGTACCTATATGACTTTCCTCATAAACTTCTAGCCTATGTTGGTTCCTTTGTGGTTTACCCACAATAGTTATTATAAGGCTCTCTTACCCAGTATTTATGCGAGCAACAAAAAATTCCTTGAACTCACTTTCTAGAGCCAAGTTTATTTCTTCAACCTGAATCCTTTCACTTATAAGCAGTGTTATCCCTCCACCAGTCCTCTCAGACCTTTCAACCCTTAATATTCTGAAGCCCTTAGGAAAAACTGTGACACTATTTATGTCCTCACTCAACTTAGTGTCTGTAACTGCTACTATATCTGCCTTACTGTTGTGAATCCTATCTTTTAATTCTACTGCCTTACCAGCTAATCCATCATCAATTGTGCATAACAATCTTAATGAGGCCCTATCCCCTGACCTTCTGCCATTATCTTCTTTATCTCCCCTTTGTCTGGAAGATTTCTGAAATGAAAATTTTTCTTCTCCTCTTCGTTTCTTTCCTCATTTTACCTTCCAGCCTCTTCAACAAGGTTTTGATTCTTTCCATCTCTTCCTGTATTCTGTATTGTCTAATGAACACTTCTTTGAATTCTTGAAGGTATTTTAGTCTTTTTTTCCTCATCATTATTTCTCTACATGTGTCTCCTCTCTTAAAGATTACTATTGTTGGTCTCTGCTTTCCTTCCCTAGAATATTTACCTAGTTGGTGAATGTTTGCAATATCCTCAGGACCACAAACTATTCCAAGTATTTTTATCAGGTCTACAACCCTAGCTTTATTTTCTTCAAGTCTCCCCAGCCATGTTGGCTTCTGGGATTCGCTTATGTCTGAGATTACCACTGTCTTCTCTTTATCAAGTGCCTGTTTAATCAGTGGATTTGCCTTTTCCATCAAAACATCTTTCATTTTTTTTATTACTGTCTCTTTATAGTCAACTGTTTGTATGTTTTCCAGTGCCACCACCTTCACAGCCTCTTTTACTGCCACACTCCCTTTAGTGCATCAGCAAAGGAAGTTTTCTTGGCATCATGTTCCATATTCAGCTCCTGTAACTCTTTTCTAAACTATTTGATGTTTTCCTTAATCTGGACATTTCAAGCTGCAATATCATCTCTCTCAGAAGAGAGCAGTGAACTAACATTAAATTCATTTAGGTTATCATTCATCTGTTTGTTGTAATCTTCTTGTTTAGAAATTCTGGTTTCTAGTTCACTCTTTTCCCCTTCCAGCTTCTTTATTCGTTTTTCTAGTTCTTATCTCTCCTATCCTTGTGCTTTATTTGCTTCCTCCAAAGATCTTATTTGCTCTCTGAGTGTTTCATTCTCTTTCGTTTCTCTATCCATACTCCAAATTTTATCATCAAGGTTTATTACCATTATCTCTAATTCCTTGATTTTCTGTTTTAGTCTCCTAACATCTACTCCTCCTCCTGCTGCTACATCCCATGGAGATCCTCTACCATCCCTCTCCGACCATTGGATGAGGGGGATTTGGGACAGAGATAACCTCATTTTGATGCTTTCCCTTTTACAGAATATAAAAAGAAGAAGAATAAAACAGGAAAACAAGAGAGAGAAGCTTCTATTTAAGCTTCACACAGAATTTATATATCTTCATATGAGTACTATTTAGTTATTCAATTAATTTCTTTTCTGGTAACACGCATCCTAACTTAGATTTGACTTTTGTAATTTGAGGGAAAAAATGCAAAACAAAAGTCCACTTGAAGAAAAACTCAAATTTTTATCTGAGGAGACACGGACCTGTTTCTGCTAAATATTTTTCTTAACTGATAAACCGGTCATTTCAGGAAGAAAAGGATATAATAATCACTTGCTAACCAAGGTATGTTATCACAGGATCAGAATTTATATTTAACTCTTTTATGCAAAATAAGAAATAATAAAGGAGAGAGATAAAAGAAAAAAATGAAAAAATAAGACAGCTGTGCTACTTGGCAACTTAACTCAGTACTGTTGACAGGCGTATTTTTGGTATTTATTTAATTATTCAATTATTTCGTGTATCAAACTAACTATCAAGTTAATATAAATGAGAAGGATATTGATTTTAACAATATATGGAACCACAGGATCAGGCAAATGGTTGCAAGAGCTCTCTCCAATTTACACAAAAAATTAAGTAATGTGATGTGATGGCTTCTCCTCTGGCAACTCTTCTAAACTTTCTTCAAGGCAGGAAAGGACAGCTAATTCTCTTTCCCCTCTCAAAAGTGTTCTCAGCTTTTTCTTTAATATTTTGGACAGTCTCGTTAACTACAAATATAATTTTTTTTTTTTTACTCACAATACTGTACAGAATCTCTTATTTAGGGAAATTTTGTTTACGACTTATACTTAAGTCTTGGCCACTCAAAAACACAAGGAAAAATTCGAGAGACTGATTTTGCGAGTTCTAATGCCCGCCTTGTGTATGTTGTGATTACCTAATTGTGTGTGCATGTGTGTGTATGCGTACTTACCTAATTGTACTTACCTAATTGTGCTTACGGGAAAGGGCCCAAAGATTGTATCTTCCCGTCTCCTGATCAGTTCCATTTTATACTTAGTGAAAAATATGAATCATAATTTACCCTTGACCGGGACTCGATCCTGAGATACATAATTATTGTGCCAAGGCGCTATCCACTGCACCAGTGGTTCTCGTGTGTGTGTGTGTAAATTTCTCGAAAATATAAACACGTGACAGATGATAGAGGTTAGCTACGAAGGAAAAATAAAACGACAGAATGGTGAAATCCTTCAGACTGTGCTATAGTCCATCTCCAGAACTCTGAAAATGAGCTCTAATATAGTCTGAAAGGTCTTAGCACTCGGTCTCTTCATAATTTTCTCGTAGCTAATATATATATATATATATATATATATATATATATATATATATATATATATATATATATATATATATATATCATATATGTATGTATATATATATATATATATATATATATATATATATATATATATATATATATATATATATATATATATATATATATATATATATATATATATATATATATATATATATATATATATATATATATATATATATATATATATATATATATATATATATATATATATATATATATATATATATATATATATATATATATATATATATATATATATATATATATATATATATATACATATATGTATATATATATACATATATATATATATATATATATATATATATATATATATATATATATATATATATATATATATATATATATATATATATATATATATATATATATATATATATATATATATATATATATCATATATATATATATATATATATATATATATATATATATATATATATATATATATATATATATATATATATATATATATATATATATGTGTGTGATTACCTAATTGTGATTACCTAATTGTGTTTACGGGAAAGAGCCCAAAGCTCGTATCTTCCCGT
This sequence comes from Halocaridina rubra, assembly GCA_037179515.1. Taxonomy (NCBI): domain Eukaryota; kingdom Metazoa; phylum Arthropoda; class Malacostraca; order Decapoda; family Atyidae; genus Halocaridina; species Halocaridina rubra. The sequence continues at coordinate 51,359 of JAXCGZ010017162.1, read as the reverse complement.
TTCCTCGTCGGTTCCATTTTATACTTAGTGATACTTATCATACCTGTCCTTAAAACTATGGATTGAGATAGCATTAACTACCTCCTCGCTTAGCCAATTCCAATTATCAACTACTCTTACACTGAAAAAGTATTTCCTTACATCCTGCAAAAAAGTTTTCTTACGAAGCTTCAAACTATGACCTCTAGCTCTAGAGCCAGCCATATCAAAATATCGATCCCTATCCACTCTATCAAAACCATGAAGGAATTTATAGACTGTCACCATATCCCCCCTCATTCTTCTAGCTTCGAGTGATGGTAAGTCTAATTCCCTCAGCCTCTCATCATAACTGAGATTGCGTATTTCTGGCACCAGTTTCGTGGCATGTCTTTGAACTTTTTCAAGCTTAGCTATGTGCTTTTTCAAGTGCGGATTCCAAAAGGGGGCTGCATATTCCAGTTTTGGCCTCACATAGGTTACATAAATATTTCTGAACATTTCCTTGTCCATGTGCCTGAAGGCTACCCTTACATTTGATAAGAATGCATATGCTGCCCTTACTATGCCATTTATATGTATTTCTGGAGACAAAACTGCCAGTATGTTTACTCCTAGATCTCTCTCATTTTCTGTCTCTTGAAGTTGTACTCCAGCCACCGAGTAGTCAAGCTTGGGCCCTCTTGCACTTGTACCCATTCTCATTACCTTACATTTTGAAGTATTGAATTTCATTAGCCACTTTTCTGACCACTCATGCAGATTATTTAGATCCTCCTGAAGTTCTCTACCATTGTTCTCGTTTTTTACTTTCTTCACAATCTTTGCATCATCTGCAAACATATTCATGAATGAATTTACAGACTCTGGTAGGTCATTTACATATACAAGGAACAAAAGTGGCCCTAAAACTGAACCCTGTGGAACTCCACTACTAACTCTTCTCCATTCAGACACTGAGTGTCTTACTCTAACCCTCTGTTCCCTTCCTTCTAAGTAAGTTTTTATCCATTCCAAAACATTTCCACCTATTCTAGCCATTGATTGCAGCTTCCTAATAAGTCTCCCATGTGGAACAGTGTCAAACGCTTTCTGGAAGTCTAGGAATATGCAATCTGCCCAGCCCTCTCTTTCCTGTAAGATTTGCCTTACCTCATCATAAAATTCTAATAAGTTTGTTAATGTTGATCTACCTTCTCTGAAGCCATGTTGCCTCACTGACAAAAAGTTGAAGGATTCCAAGTGAAGAGAGATATGTTTCCTTAGCAGTTTCTCCATAAGTTTGCAAACTATGCTGGTCAAGGAAACTGGTCTATAGTTCAGAGCCGTATCCCTCCTTCCCTTTTTGAAGATAGGTATCACATTTGCTTGTTTCCAGCATCTTGGAATCTCCCCCGACTCCAGTGACTCCTTAAATATGATACTTAGTGCCACTGATATTGTGTTTGCGCATTTTTTAAGCACATGAGGGGATATGTCATCGGGACCTGTAGCTTTATGAACATCTAAATCCATCAGCGCTTTGCATACCTCTGTGGCTGTAAGGTTGATGTTCTCTAATACTGGCCCTTGAGCTTCTATCACTGCAATCTGAGGGAGTGGGGTATTTTCTACTGTAAATACTGACTGAAACTCCTTGTTCAATTCTTTGCAGATCTCTTCATCCGTCTCAGTGATGCTTCCATCCGCTCTCTTTAGCCTTAAAACCTGTTCTTTTACCTTCAGTTTTCCTCTGATAAAGCTGTGGAAAAGCTTGGGATTTTCTTTAGCCTTCCTGGTGATGTCCCTCTCATAGTCTCTCTCTGCCTCTCTCCTTTTACTTAGGTAGTCATTTCTTGCTCTTTTGTAGGTTTGCCAGGCATTTATGCTTTTTCTCCTCCTATACCTTTTCCAGCATTTGTCTCTCCACTCCTTAGCTCTTTTACACCCATTATCGAACCATTTCTCTCTGGCATGAATTACACCTACTTTGGTGACAGGTATGCAGCAATCTACTATCTTCCCATATTTCTCACAAAAGATGTCGTGCATTTCTTGTACAGATTTGTTGTAAAATAAGGTTCTCCAGTCAATAACTGCAAAAAGCTCATTCATTTTGATGTAATCTCCTTTCGGATAGTTCCTCCTCATGTCCTCAGTGCCTCTACTCTCAGGAAGAATATCTTCAATGATATACTCCATCAACAACACACAGTGGTCACTCTTTCCAATTGGTGGTTCATACTCAATTTTTTCAATATCCAACACATTATCTGTGAACACTAGATCAAGTAGTGATGGCTCATCCCCACCCCTGGCCCTTGTTGGTTCCATTACATGTTGGTGTAGGAAATTCCCTTGTACGCAATCTAGGAATCTTGCCCCGAATGAGTCCTCACCACTGTGTGGGTCAAGATTTATCCAATCTATCTCTTTATGATTAAAGTCTCCCATAATCAAAATCCTACATTTTTTTTCCCGTGCCATGTTAACAACTGAGTTTATGACTTCAATAGTACCTATATGACTTTCCTCATAAACTTCAAGCCTATTTTGGTTCCTTGGTGGGTTGTATACAACAGTTATTATAATGCTCTCTGACCCAGTATTTATGCGAGCAACAAGAAATTCCTTGAACTCACTTTCTATAGCCAAGTTTATTTCTTCAACTTGAATCCTTTCACTTATGAGCAGTGCTATCCCTTCACCAGTCCTCTCAGATCTTTCAACCCTTAGTATTCTGAAACCCTTAGGAAAAACTGTGACACTGTTTATGTCCTCACTCAACTTAGTGTCTGTAATTTCTACTATATCTGCCTTACTGTTGTGAATCCTATCTTTTAATTCTACTGCCTTACCAGCTAATTCATCAGCATTTGTGTATAACAATCTTAATGAGGCCCCATCCCCTGATCTTCTGTCATTATCTTCTTTATCTCCCCTTTGTCTGGAAGAACTCTGTAATGAAAATTTTTCTTCTCTTCTTCATTTCTTTCATCATTTAACCTTCTTGCCTCTTGCAACAAGTTTTTGATCTTTCCCATCTCTTCCTGTGTTCTGTATTGTCTAATGAACACTTCTTTGAATTCTTGAAGGTCTTTTAGACTTTTTTTTCTCAACAATATTTCCCTACATGTTTCCCCTCTCTCAAAGGTTACTTTTGTTGGTCTCGGCTTTCCTTCCCTCGAATATTTACCTAGTTGGTGTATGTTTACAATATCCTCAGGACCACATACTACTCCAAGCTTTCTTATCAGGTCTACAACCCTAGCTTTATTTTCTTCAAGTCTCCCCTGCCATGTTGGCTCCTGGGACTCGCTTATGTCTGAGATTACCACTGTCTTCTCCTTATCAAGTGCCTGTCTGATGAGTGGGATTGCCCTTTCCATCACAACGTCTTTCATTTTTTCGATTACTGTCTCTTTATAGTCAACTGTTTGTATGTTTTCCAGTGCCACCACCTTTACAGCCTCTTTTACTGCCACATTCCCCTTTAGTGCATCAGCAAAGGAAGTTTTCAAGGCATCATTTTCCATATTCAGCACCTGGAACTCTTTTCTGAACTGTTCAATGTTTTCCTTAATCTGGACATTCCAAGCAGCAATCTCGTCTCTCTCAGAAGAGAGCAGTGAACTAACATTTAATTCCTTTAGGTTGTCATTTAGCTGTTTGTTTTTATCTTCTTGTTTAGAAAGTCTAGATTCTAGTTGACTCTTTTCCCCTTCCAGCTTTTTTATTCTTTTTTCTAGTTCCTTTCTCTCCTGCCCTTGTGCTTTATTTGCTTCTTCCAAAGATCTTATTTGTTCTCTGAGTGTTTCATTCTCTTTCATTTCTCCATCCATATTCTGAATTTTATCATCAAGGCTTATAACCATTTCCTCTATATTCTTGATTTTCTGTTTGAGTCTCCTGATGGCTACCCCTCCTACCGACCCATGGATGGGAGAGGTTTGGGACAGAGATGGCGTCATTTTTATGTTCTCCCTCTCACAGAATATAGAAAGAAGACGAGAAAGAGGAAAAAAAAAGAGAAAAACTTTTAATTAAGCTTCACACCGAATTTTTATATCTCCATATAAGTGCTATTTAGTGACTCAGTTTATCTCTTTTCTGGTAACACACATCTTAACTTAAAAACTTGGCCATGGTAATTTAAGGATAAAAAGAAAAAGAAAAAATGCAACAAAACAAAAGTCAAACCTGAAGGAAAAATTGGAACCTGTGTCTGAGGTGGCACCCACCTGTTTCTGCTATATATTCTTCCTAACTGATAAACCCACTTGCTAACCAAGGTATGTTATCACAAGATTAGACTTTACATTTAACTCAATATATATACAAAATAAAAACAAAATAGTAAAAGAGAAAGCTAAAAGAAAAGCAAAAAAAAAAATGAAGAAAATAAGACAGCTGTACTACTTGGCAACTTAACTCAGTACTGTTGACAGGTGGATATTCGTTTGTTTGTTTTTTTACTTATTCAATTATTTCTTGTATCAAACTAACTAACAAGTTAATATAAATGGGAAGGATACTGATTTTAACAATATATGGAACCACAGGATCAGGTAAACGGCCTAAGAGCTTTCCCCAGTTTACACAAAAAATTAGGTAATGTGATGTGATGGCTTCACCTCTGGCAACTCTTCTAAATTTCCTTCAAGGCAGAACTGGACGGCAGCTTCTCTCTCCCCTCACGAAAAAATTTCTCAATTTTTTTTCCTTTAATATTTTGGACAGTCTCGTCATACAACAAATATAAGTTTTGTACTCACAATACTCTGCAGGATTTCAGATTTAGGGAAATTATGGTAAAGTTTTCCACTAAGCACTTAGTCACTCGAAACAATTAGAAATGTAAGAAGAGCAGTTCCGTGTGTGTGTGTGTGTGTGTGTGTGTGTGTGTGTGTGTGTGTGTGTGTGTGTGTGTGTGTGTGTGTGTGATTACCTAATTGCGTTTACGGGAAAGAGCCCTAAGCTCGTATCTTCCCGTCTCCTCATCGGTTCCATTTTGTACTTAGTGATACTTATCATACCTGTCCTTAAAACTATGGATTGAGATAGCATTAACTAGCTCCTCGCATAGCGAATTCCAATTATCAACTACTCTTACACTGAAAAGCTATTCCCTTACATCCTGCAAAGAAGTTTTCTTACGAAGCTTCAAACTATGACCTCTAGTTCTAGAGCCAGCCATATCAAAATATCGATCCCTATCCACTCTATCAAAACCATGAAGGAATTTAAAGACAGTCACCATATCCCCCCTCAATCTTCTAGCTTCGAGTGATGGTAAGTCTAATTCCCTCAGCCTCTCATCATAACTGAGATTACTTATGTCTGGCACCAGTTTTGTGGCATGTCATTGAACTTTTTCAAGCTTAGCTATGTGCTTTTTCAAGTGCGGATTCCAAAAGGGGGCTGCATAGTCAAGTTTTGGCCTCACAAAGGTTACATAAATATTTCTGAACATTTCCTTGTCCATGTGCCCGAAGGCTACCATTGCATTTGAAAAGAAGGCATATTTTGCCCTTGCTATGCCATTTATATGTATTTCTGGAGACAAATCTGCCAGTATGTTTACTCCTAGATCTCTCTCATTTTCTGTCTCTTGAAGTGGTACTCCAGCCACAGAGTAGTCAAGCTTGGGCCTTCTTGCACTTGTACCCATTCTCATTACCTTACATTTTGAAGTACTGAATTTCATTAACCAATTTTCTGACCATTCATGCAAACTATTTAGATCTTCCTGAAGCTCTCTACCATTGTTTTCGTTTACTACTTTCTTCCCAATCTTTGCATCATCTGCAAATATATTTATGAATGAATTATCATACTCTGGTAGGTCATTTACATATACAAGAAACAAAAGTGGCCCTAAAACTGAGCCCTGTGGAACTCCACTACTAACTCTTCTCCATTCAGACACTGAGTGTCTTACTCTAACCCTCTGTTCCCTTCCTTCTAAGTTTTTATCCATTCCAGGACATTTCCACCTATTCTAGTCATTGCTTGCAGCTTCCTAATAAGTGTCCCATGTGGAACAGTGTCAAACTCTTTCTGGAAGTCTAGGAGTATGCAATATGCTCAGTTCTCTCTTTCCTGTAAGATTCAGCTTGTCTTATTATAAAATTTTTATAAGTTTATTACTGTTGATCTACCTTCTCTGAAGCCATGTTCCCTCAGTGACAAAAAGTTGAAGGATTCCAAGTGAAGAGAGATATGTTTCCTTAGTGTGTGTGTATTTATGTACACACATACACACACACACACACACACACACACACACACACACACACACACACACACACACACACACACACACACACCACACACACACACACACACATGGTGACAGTCTTTAAATTCCTTCATGGTTATGATAGAGTGGATAGGGATCG
>JAXCGZ010017162.1:35000-40000 GCA_037179515.1 Halocaridina rubra | reverse complement strand
AATAAAGCAACCCGTATCACCGCTAATTCCTCCAGCCTAATTGATCTTATAATTACCAATACACCTAGTTTTATAGTTCACCACGATGTCTTACCTTGTCCTGTAGGAGATCACGAGCTTCTAATAGCTACAGTTAATGTCAGGAAGGAAAAGAGACCGCCAATTGTTAAAACTTTCCGCTCTCTTGAGAATTATTCTCAAAATTGTTTCTGTGACACTCTTCTTAATGAATACAACATTTTAAATTCAATACTAACTACAGATTGTGTAAATTATCAAGTTTCTACTTTTACTGATGTTTTTACGAGATGTTTAAATGAATGTGCCCCTCTTACAACCAAGGTCATGACACGCCCTCCTGCCCCGTGGATTGACTCTCAGTTAAAAGAGCAAATGAAAAGGAGAGATGACCTCCTAAGGCAATTTAAATCTGATAGACAAAACTCCGAGATGGAAAGAGCCTATAGAAGAGAAAGAAACCTTACTAAAACAATGTTGTCCGAAAAGAAGAAAAATCATTTCAGGGAAGAACTTTCCAAGTATAGGGGAAATATCAAAGGAACTTGGAATGTTATAAAAAGAATAATTCCTGCAAATAAGGAAATCTTAGAAAATTCTGACCTTCTCAGTGATAATGTGGAAGAGCGAGTGAATGATTTTAATAAGTATTTTGCTAAAATAGGTAAGTCCACATATGAAAAGTCCCAAAATAATAATGACTTGATTATTAATCAACCACATAATTGCCATTCTCCAGCTGAAAGAAATATTATCAATAATTTTAGACCGCACCCAATCGATTTAGTCACACTTATTCTTATCATAAAGAACCTCAAACCAACAAACTCTTGTGGTTCCGATGGGATACAACTTCGCTTCCTAATTGACTCATTGCCAGTTACAGTATTTTTCATTTTAGTCATTGTTAATACATCCATTGTTACAGGCATTTATCCTAACCTCTGGAAGCATCCCTATATCATCCCCGTTTTTAAGAGTGGAGATACTAATAATGTTGAAAATTATAGGCCAATCTCTCTTCTCAGCATTCTGTCTAAAATACTTGAGAAGGTAGTTGCCACCCAGTTAATAAATTTCCTTGAATCAAATTGTCTATTATGTGAGGAACAACACGGTTTTCGGCCTAAACTTTCGACCGAGACGGCCCTACTTAAAATTACTGATAAAATTTATAGTAATATTGAAAATAAGAAAATATCACTTTTATTATTGTTAGATTTGTCTAAAGCATTTGACAGTGTACACCATCAAATTCTAATGAGAAAACTTTCCAAAGTTTATGTTGACTCATTTTGGTTCGAAAATTATCTGAAAGATCGAATTCAATCAGTTCGAATGGGCTCGACTCTCTCTTCTTCTTTAGATATCAGTTTTGGCGTTCCTCAGGGTTCAATTTTGGGTCCTCTGCTTTTCCTAATATATGTTAATGATTTACCTCAATTTATAAGAGATTGCCTACTTGTTATGTATGCTGATGACACCCAGATTATGCTTACTGGTGACATTGATAGAATTCCTGAAATCTTAAAAAGGGCTGAAGATATATTAAACTGTGCCAAAAGTTATTTTAACAGTAATGGTCTTTTACTGAACGAAAATAAAACTAAATTCGTTATTTTTGGATCAAATCAATACCTGTCCCGCATTCCTGAGAACATCAGTATAAATTTCAACAATGTTTCACTCTTCCCATCTAATAAGGTTAAAAATCTAGGAGTTATTATGGACAGTACCATGACATTTAATTTTCATATCGATGAACTACATAAAAAAGTGAACGGGACCCTTATTTACTTGAACAGAGTCTATGAAAGATTCGAGCCTGATTGTAGGGTAATTGTAGTACAAACATTGATTTTAAGTATTCTCAACTACTGTCTGAGTGTTTGGGGTTCCACGACTAAGACCCAGATGTTACGAGTGAAAAGGCTCCAGAATTTTGCTGCAAGAGTTGCCATAGGGGGGGGTGCATAAATATGATCACGTGACTCCCCTCTTTGAGAGATTGGGTTGGCTAAGGATGGACATGAAGTTCATATATAATATCTGTCTTTTAGTTTTTAAAATAAATCATGGAATATTACCGGAATGGCTCTTCTCATTGCCAACAGTTAATCAAGTGCGTATCAATAACGTCAACACCAGATATCAGAATTCTTTTTACGTGCCCAGAACTTCCACTGATATTGGGGCAAGAGCCTTAAATGTAATGGGCCCGAGACTTTGGAACTCTTTACCCGCAAACTTAAGAAGCTGCCAAACATTACCCTCATTTAAATCTCATCTTTTAAATCACCTACTTAATAAGTGATTTTAGTCTCATTATTATCCTCCCATTGGGTAGACGAAGTGTACGTATGCTTATTTTAATGTGTAAATATTTTGATTATGTGCTTTGCAAATTTCATTTGTTTCATTTTGACATTTTACATTTGTAATTTGTAATTAGATTAATTATCATGTAATAGCCATTTTTGATGGAATAAAGTTTTTGACTTTGACTTTGACTTTGACTTTGACTCTCTCTCTCTCTCTCTCTCTCTCTCTCTCTCTCTCTCTCTCTCTCTCTCTCTCTCTCTCTCTCTCTCTCTCTCTCTCTCTCTCTCTCTCTCTCTCTATCTATCTATCTATCTATCTATCTATCTATCTATCTGTCTATCTACCTATCTATCTATCTATCTATCTATCTATCTATATATATATATATATATATATATATATATATATATATATATATATATATATATATATATATATATATATCTGTTTTTCTCCCACTCTCTCTCTCAGCGAAAAAATCCGCAAGACATTATTTTCGACTGAAAAAGTAAGGACAAAGGAAGAAAACCATGTTATTGGAAGTTAATGAAAACTCGGGTAAAGACAAATTGGAAAAAGAAAACGAACTTTGTCCTGATTTAAGTTTTGCGTGACTCTTCTCTTCAGCCCCTGAACGGACTTGGAGCTAAAAACTTAAGATGGTAACTCTAGCTCTCCTTTCTTATTGTAACTGCTCTCTGGTTTGCTCAATATCAAGTTCCATTTTGCTCTCTCTCTCTCTCTCTCTCTCTCTCTCTCTCTCTCTCTCTCTCTCTCTCTCTCTCTCTCTCTCTCTCTCTCTCTCTCTCTCTCTCTCTCTCTCTCTCTCTCTCCAGAATGTCGCTTAACATCCCCCTTCCTCAGGCAATGGTTCCCCTCAGTCTCAGTCACACCTCAAAATCAAAGCCCTTTTGTATGGTATTGTTTCAACCCTCGTCAATCTCTTTTTCCCTTCTCTCTCTCTCTCTCTCTCTCTCTCTCTCTCTCTCTCTCTCCTCTCTCTCTCTCTCTCTCTCTCTCTCTCTCTCTCTCTCTCTCTCTCTCTCTCTCTCTCTCTCTCCTCTCTCTCCTAGACAATAGGTTCCTAAACTTTTAACTTTGAAACCTCTCCCCCCACCATTTCCATCCTGCCTCGCCTACGCTCACAGCATTACTAAGTCTTCATCAAACATTGTATTTGAATTATAATTTTATTCCCTACGGATGAACTAAGCGACCCTTCCCTTCTCCAAGCTTATCTAACCTAACCTATCCAAACCATGAAATCTTAAGCACCATTTTCTTTCTTTCCTTTCTCGTCTAAGATTGCAGTATTACATTGTTTATTAATATTGAGTAATTTACTATTAATATAGAACTTCCAAATGATATCCACCCTAACTTGTTGTGTTCAAGCTTGACCTAACCTTCCCTTTTCCATATTTCCCAAACTTAACCTTCCCAAACATTTAATTTTTAATATCTATATTGTTTTCTTCCTTCCTGGGCTACTCTCAGAGTATTACCAATTCTTTATCAAACTGGGTTATCAAAACTGCTTTCATATTGTGCGGATAATTTCTAACTTAATTTAGGTCCTACAAGCCTGACCTAACCTTCCCCCAACTAAAATGACCTAATATATCCTAACATTACTAAATCTTTAAATACAGAAATTTTCCTCCACATCCCTCCCTCCCTCCCATATAGTCACAGTATAGCATTACTTAATCATCATAAAAACTAGATTTTTAGTAATTTTATACCCTGCGTATGTTTTCTGATATAATTTAACCTATCCTAGCATTATGTAACTTATCCTATCCTCTTCTAAGCTAAGATAACCAAACCTAACCTAAACTTATTCTATCTAAAGGTAACACAAATTTGCGTAGCAAAACAAAGCTTTGACGCATTACATAAGGGAGAGCTTCATGTATATATAAAGCAATGTCTATCATCAGGATTCTAAAATCGAGTATTTCTTGTACAATGTAAAGTCAGGGAATACAAACCACAAAGCTGCCACGGAAGCAAGTAGTACGTTCGACAGCCTTATACAAAACCCATTACTTGTTAAATTAGTCGTCACTAACATTGCTGTCGGGACAGACACTGTATTTATAATTCAGACTTGTTGAAAAGTCTCAAGAGTGAAGCGACCACAGATGAGGAATAACAAGTAAGTGTGCCTCGTTACATCAGTCAGTACAGTGCCTCGGATCTCAGTTTGGTGGACCAGAATTCGATTCCATGTGGCTTCTTATACGACTTTTTTCTCTAAATGATCTTTCTGGAAACTTCAATTTTTGGTAGCCTAACCTAAGCTAGCCTACCCAAACCAAACTAAGCAAATATCTTTAACTCATTCGATAGAGTACTTGGGTTCTACTTTGTTGGTCCAGAGTTCGATTCTGTAATATTCCTTGTGCAATTTTAATTATCCCGGTATAATGTCCTTTAGATGCTTCGATTTTTGTTGACAAAGCTAACCTAATTTACTATAACCTAACTTTAAAACAAATGTCAGGAATGAGTGTCATGATAGGCTAGGCAAAGCTATGTTATCTTGATAAAGTTAGATATGTTTTGTCTACTTAGCCTAATCTTAGCTAACCTACCCTAACCTATGTAAGTGCACCTGGTTAGCTCAGTCGATACGGTGCCTGGGTCGCAGTTTG
>JAXCGZ010017162.1:27500-30000 GCA_037179515.1 Halocaridina rubra | reverse complement strand
TTTATGTCTTGATAGTTGAATTCATCTTTTAAGGGTTTTCCTCACGATATTGGATCTCTCAGCTTTATTTATGACCTTCTGTTTATCCATACTCTGCTCACTATAGCATTTGCTCATCCAATCCCTCTTTAACCTTACCTTTTCCAAACCATCCCCCTTTCTCCTCATTATGATCCATATAAATTTATCATTTAAGGTCTTACTCACAGTAATGGCTCTGTCAACTGCATTTGTGTTTAGTAAGTTGGCCAAGGCACCAGCCGCCTTTTGATATACTACTTAACTAGGACTGGCCTAGAAAAGCTCCTGATTAAGTCTTCCCTAAGGTTCTGTTCTATCCTAATTCCTACATCTACACTGAATATTCTGGCCTATTCGTCTCACATCTCTTACTATCCCAACACATTTGATAAATCACAATGCTCCTCACAATCTGTTTCGTTTTGGTCTCTTTTACTATAATCATGGAACGTCCACATCTTATGACCCCCAGTACTCGGCATAGAGGGGTGCTAAGAATCTTTGAGGATCTTGTTGACTCCACTATTGGCCTGAGGGTAGACACGCTTAGTGGTAGTAATGGTTCTGCCCTTAGCCTTGCAACTCCTGATAGATCTGCTTCTTTCACTCTTGACTATTCTCACATTTATGGTCTGAACTCCAATCTTTCATCTGTGGTATAGCACTTGGGCACATCCCTCCCTAACACCCCTCTTCTATCTGAAACCCGTCTGTCTAGTCATGCATACTCAGACACATTTGAAATCTCTCACTATAACCTGTATTCTCGTTTCCGTTCCAAAGCAACACTGACACTCCTATTGCAAGGCTCATGGATCTTAAATCTCCTAACTTTGATATTCTTTGGCTAAATATCTATCTCTCCACTACCACTATATTCTTTTGCTTTTGCTGCTGCTCTCCTAATTCCACTGACTTTGTGACTTTCTTTGAATATCTACCCTCTTGCCACGAGTCCTTGCTATCTTCTCAACCTCATGCTGAAGTTCTCTATATTGGAGACTTCGATGTACTCCACATTGAGCGGCTTTATTCTTCTAACACTGATGTGGGAGGAAGTGAGGCCCCTACTTTCTATATTACTCTCGATCTGGAGCAGATCATCAACGACCCTATTCGTGTTCCCATTTGCTACAAATATGCAGCTATGACTCTTGACATATTTTTTTCTTCTAATCCTTCAAGCTACTCATATTCTGTGCTTTCCCCTCTTGGTAAATCTAACCACTCTGAGATCTCGATTTCTTCCATTTTCGCTCCCCCTCCATCAATTCCTCCTACTCAGCACCATTTTAGCACTTTGAGCGTACCCGAGATGATAATTTGCGTAAATTTCTCTTTGACTTCCCGTGGGATGACTACTGGTTCCAGATCCACTACCCTGATCTCTCTCATGTATGGTCATCTCCTCTGAAAAACTCTGGGGAATCCTTTGCCGTCGCCCTTGATATCTCTGAGGCTTTTGACAAAGTCTGGCACAAGGGTTTTACCCCTGCTCTCCATCCTCTGATTTCCAGTTTTGCTTCTGACCGTTTTATATCTGTTGTTGACCGACAACATCTAGCTCATTCTCCGTTACCAGTGGTGTTCCAAAGGGCTCTGCTCTCTCACCTACTCTGTTCCTTCTCTTCATCAATAATCTCCTTCAGTTCCCATCCTCCTCTCTTCGTGCATTTGCCTTCATATGCTACTTGTAATCAGTCCCGTATCATTCTTTCTTCTGTTCTTAACTCCGATTCGCAGAGGGTATCTGAGTGGGGCACCCAAAACTTAGTTAAATTTAACGCCCCCAAGAGAGTTTCTGGCTATATATTTATCTTCTTCTCCTCCTGATACCCCTATTGTCTTCGAAACTAATGAAATTTTTCCTCAGTATTTTACTAACATTTTAGAAATCCATATAGCGGTCTAACTTGTCTTGGAGGAATCATATAAGCCATATTTCTAAAACTGCATCCAAAAACTTGGGGTTCCTCTTTACAGTTAATCTTTCCATCCACCTCCAAATTCTGGAGCTGTCTTCTGCCTTCTGTGTTTCCTAATTTTTATAATTTATCTTCTTTCAAAAAACGGATGTATCGTAATTTCAGGGCCTAAAACTGACATATCTCTAGGTTCTATGTACTATGACTATTCTCTAAGCCTGTCCTTTTCGTATTGTGTAACATTTACTTATTTCCTTTAGTCCTTAACCTTCTACTTTTTCTTCTTCTTATTGTTTTCTTGGCGCTTGGGCCTGATGAGGGCAATTTTCATGCCTGTTCGGCTATCACCCTCATAAATAAAATTCTTACTTTTATTTCTCTCATAATTTGTTTTTTTTTAATTGAAGCCGCTGTAGTCAGGAAGCAACTAAAGTCTTATCCAGCCCGCCGGAGGGTGTTAGGAAAGACATCCAGCTTTAATCTTCTAGCTTCAACATGTCTATGTCCATTACTAGGTGACTGGGGACTAATTATGGTTGAGTGCTGATTAATCT
>JAXCGZ010017162.1:12500-22500 GCA_037179515.1 Halocaridina rubra | reverse complement strand
ATGTTACTATTTCTTCTTAAAGTTTTCTTGGTGCCCGGGCCCAGTGAGGGCAAACTTCATTGCCTATTCCAGTTTTACACTTAAAAAATAAACTATTAATATTAATAAATTTCAAGTGTTCTCTTGCATTATCATCTAAGTAGTGTCTTCATAAACATATATCCAAGCTCTAACTACGTCTGATATATACATATATATATATATATATATATATATATATATATATATATATATATATATATATATATATATATATATATATATATATATACATATATATATATATATATATATATATATATATATATATATATATATATATATATATATATATATATATATATATATATATATATATATATATACATATATATATATATATATATATATATATATATATATATATATATATATATATATATATATATATATATATATATATATATATATATATATATATATATATATATATATATATATATATATATATATATATATATATATGAATCATATTTCACCCTTGACTATGATTCAAACCTAAGCCACATAGTTAACTGGCTAAGGCGCTACTAACGACACCACTATAAGTCTAAGAAAAAAGGCAACATCAAAGCTAACTGCTTTGCTAGGAATGAACGCATGCTTTCTGAATGCCTTCTTATTCGTATTACAGTTCCTCCCAACCTCACTCGTGGCTTTGTTTTTGCATTTAATTCAAATCCCAATCTATATAGGCATCAATTGTAGCACCTTGGAACAGTAATAATATGTCTTAGGTTCGAATCCTTGTCATGTGTAAAATATGAATCATGTTTTCACATATGATAATGTGTTTATTTAATTATTATTGATGCCTATATAGATTGGGATTTGAATTAAGTGTGAAAAAGAAACCACAGATGAGGTTGGGAGAAGCTGAAATATGAACAAAAAGGTATTCAGAAAGAATATATTCATTCCTAGTAAGGCAGTTAGATTTGAGATTTGCTTTTTATGTAGACCTTCAGTGGTGTAGATGGTAGCTCCTTGGCACAGTAATTATGTATCTTAGGTTCGAATCCCAGTCAGGGGTAAAATGTGATTCATGTTTTTACATATATCAATGTGTTTATTTGATTATATATATATATATATATATATATATATATATATATATATATATATATATATATTATATATATATATATATATATATATATATATATATATATATATCCAGTACATTTTATAAATTTCCATACTTGAGAAACCTATTTCTACGAGGCATCTGGAGCCTACAACCTCGTATCCAGCCTGTCAGCATTTCCTGAAAGCAATTTAGTGAAAATAGAACCTGAAATGCTATCCTTGTAGAAGCAGAGATAAAACCTATTTTGATTCACGCCCTTCGGTTTTGACATACTATGCTTTTACGATACTTTGCAAGTATCACTTCTGTGTCTTATATATATGTCTGTCTTTTAAGAGATATATCTGTCATCTCTTATTTGTGCGATATATGTCCCAATCGTTTAAAGGGGGGTTTACACTGTCAAACGGGTCGTCGAACGTGGTTCGACAGACAAGTGTTTGAAGTGATGGTCGAACGTGTGAACGGGGTATTTGGTTGTCGAACACGTTCGACAAACGTGTTCGACAACCAACTACCCCGTTCACACGTTCGAACATCACTTCAAATACTTCTTTGTCGAACCGCGTTCGACGAACCGTTTGACCGTGTAAATCCCCCTTTAGAGACTCGTCTATCAAGTTTTTCTTTCCCTTTGACACCTTTTCGTTTCCTATTTTGGATAGAGAAATAGTTTGGATAAAGAAATAGATACACAATCAGCTTATGAAAATACTCAAGGTTAGACACGAAGACTTAATCCAGATTCCACCTTGTAGCATTAACTCCTGGTGCAGAGAGAGGTGGAGTCACTGATGAGGAAGAAGGGGAATCGTTGGAAAAGCGGTTAAGTTTTGAGATGGTTTGCATGAAGAAATAGAATTCATCACCACTCAGTCACAAGTAGTCCCCTGTCGTATAATGGTGGACATAGACATGTTGGAGCTAGATGATTAAAGTTGGATGCATTTCCTAACGCCTTGCGGCAAGCTGGAAACCACGTTAGTTCTTCCTGATTCAAGCACTCTACCACTGAGCTACCTCGGACCCAGTAAAGAAATAATAGAATTATGAAAGAAATGAAGGCAAGAAATGCAATTGATAAAGCCATTACCCTGAGTAAGACCTTAAATGATGAACTTAGATGGATCATAAATGAGGATGAAGGGGGATGATTGGGGAAAGGTAAGGTTTAAGAGGGATTGGAAGAGCAAATGGTAAAGTAAACAGAGTTTGAATAAACAGAAGGTAAGATATCAGGCTGACAGAACCAATATCGTGAGAAAGACGCTTAAAAGATGAACTCAGTGAGATCAAGACATAAGGATAGGTTAAAAGTTGTGTAGACTGAAGAATGATAAGGAGCATAGGGCGGTAGTAGTCAGGGCAGAGGGCAATGTCAAGAGGTCATTTGGGTAAATGAGTAACATTTGGGTAAACGTAAATAGGACGTAATCTGGATGAGAGAGATTGCCTACTTGTTATGTATGCTGATGACACCCAGATTATGCTTACTGGTGACATTGATAGAATTCCTGAAATCTTAAAAAAGGCTGAAGATATATTAAACTGTGCCAAAAGTTATTTTAACAGTAATGGTCTTTTACTGAACGAAAATAAAACTAAATTTGTTATTTTTGGATCAAATCAATACCTGTCCCGCATTCCTGAGAACATCAGTATAAATTTCAACAATGTTTCACTCTTCCCATCTAATAAGGTTAAAAATCTAGGAGTTATTATGGACAGTACCATGACATTTAATTTTCATATCGATGAACTACATAAAAAAGTGAACGGGACCCTTATTTACTTGAACAGAGTCTATGAAAGATTCGAGCCTGATTGTAGGGTAATTGTAGTATAAACATTGATTTTAAGTATTCTCAACTACTGTTTGAGTGTTTGGGGTTCCACGACTAAGACCCAGATGTTACGAGTGAAAAGGCTCCAGAATTTTGCTGCAAGAGTTGCCATAGGGGGGGGGTGCATAAATATGATCACGTGACTCCCCTCTTTGAGAGATTGGGTTGGCTAAGGATGGACATGAAGTTCATATATAATATCTGTCTTTTAGTTTTTAAAATAAATCATGGAATATTGCCGGAATGGCTCTTCTCATTGCCAACAGTTAATCAAGTGCGTATCAATAACGTCAACACCAGATATCAGAATTCTTTTTACGTGCCCAGAACTTCCACTGATATTGGGGCAAGAGCCTTAAATGTAATGGGCCCGAGACTTTGGAACTCTTTACCCGCAAACTTAAGAAGCTGTCAAACATTACCCTCATTTAAATCTCATCTTTTAAATCACCTACTTAATAAGTGATTTTAGTCTCATTATTATCCTCCCATTGGGTAGACGAAGTGTACGTATGCTTATTTTAATGTGTAAATATTTTGATTATGTGCTTTGCAAATTTCATTTGTTTCATTTTGACATTTTACATTTGTAATTTGTAATTAGATTAATTATCATGTAATAGCCATTTTTGATGGAATAAAGTTTTTGACTTTGACTTTGACTTCCCTTTTACTTGGGATTGGTCTCTACATTAGCATCCTAGATTATACAGATCCAAAGACAAGATATGAATCCATTTTCAAAATTACGACGAGTGACTTTATAAGACCAAGGATAATGAAGCTTAATTCTGTGCTTTGAGATTCATATAAAGCAGGCAAAAAATCAAGGAATCTCAGTAACTTCTAATTGAAGGGTAACCGTAGGGAAATATTATCTAGATATTGCAGTGTAAGCATAATGAAATAGTTTATTCAAAAGCACAACCCCTAACCTAATGAGATAAGCATAATGAAGCTGAAGTCTGTGATTTACATTTATACAAAGGACACGCCATTTAATTACACAATCTCAGAAACATCTAATCAACAACGAAACGTAGGGAAACTGAAGAGTGACCATAATGAAATAATTTATTCTGATCTGGTAACCATGCTCAAATACAAATTATAAAGACTGATGCATTAAGGTGGGATAAAATCTAATGATTCCTGTCTGACATATTTCGAGTTTAACCCTCCATGATGGATCCTACGGTTCTCTCAGCCAAGAGTCACTTTGGGGACAAGAAGGGGAGACAAGTGGCGTCTCTCGCGTGCCAGTAATCCCCATAAATTCTGCTTAATTAGTAAGTTATTCCATTATCAATTATAAGGAATGCAATCAGAAGTAGTATCTTATATATATATATATATATATATATATATATATATATATATATATATATATATATATATATATATATATATATATATATGTATGTATGTATGTATGTATGGGGAAAACAAGTCGATATTATTTCTTTATATTTAATTCATATATTTTTTTATTATTTCCTTTATCATATTCATTAGGTCACTTCTTTATGACTATTATTTCTTCCTTTAATAACTTAATTATTCCACTAATTACTCATTTATTTATTTATCGCTATATACTGGAAGACCACATCTTACTTATGTAGGGCGTAATCGGCATTAATTTTCACTAGAAAATTGATTACGTCTGTCAATACGTCCTCAGGGTATAAGAGGGAGACTTCTCTATAGGTAATAAAGGCCTTTTGAACAAAGTATAGCTAACATGGCCAACTATTTACATGTGATAAAGTGATAATAATAATATAATAATATAATAATATTAATAATAAAAATAATAATAATAATAATAATAATAATAATAATAATAATAATAATAATAATAATAATAATAATAATAATAATAATAATAATAATAATAATAATGATAATAATAATAATAATAATAATAATAATAATAATAATAATAATGATAATAATAATAATAATAATAATAATAATAATAATATAATAATAATGATAATGATGATAATAATAAAAATAATGATAATAATAATGATAATAATAATAATAATAATAATAATAATAATAATAATAATAATAATAATAATATAATAATAATAATAATAATAATAATGATAATATTAATAATAATAAAAATAATAATAATAATAATAATAATAATAATAATGATAATAATGATAATAATAATAATAATAATAATAATAATAATAATAATAATAATAATAATAATAATAATAATAATAATAAATAATAATAATAATAATAATAATAATAATAATAATAAAAATAATAATAATAATAAAATTCTTCATAGCTGCTCCCAAATGCAACATTCCTTCTCGTTTCATATGTTAGTTTCAAGGTTTGTGTATTTCTTATTTATAGAGTAACATGCTCTATGTTACATATACAGGTCTATTTTAGTGTTTTATGTCTATACATCCAATTTTATTTTTATTTGTCTTGTTTAAATGGATTTAAATCAATATATCAATCACACTTTTAAATATTCAATTCACAATTTATAATATATAATTATCTCTTCATTCAGACATCTAATTTAGTATCATAATATATTCTCTCAATAGTAGTCACCGTGACTCAAGCGGTAGAGTTCGCGACTTTGAGGAGTCAGGTCGAGGGCTCGCGCCAAGCCACGGTCTGAGGTTCGTAACGATTACGTCAGCCAAAACAACTCCTTCACAGGAAGGCGACCGTTATAGCCCTTGGTTGAAAAGGGAGTCTGTGACCTAAAACACGCTTATATATTCTCTCAATCTCTATCATTCCTCTTCACTACATGCAAAAGTCTATACGTCTATTTCAGGGCCAATATATATATAAATATATATATATATATATATATATATATATATATATATATATATATATATATATATATATATATATATATATATATATATATATATATATATATATATATATATATATATATATATATATATATATATATACACGAAATAATTGAATAATTAAATAAATTAAATAAGTTCCAAATATCCACCTGTCAACAGTACTGTGTTAAGTTGCCAAGTAGTACAGCTGTCTTATTTTCTTCATTTCTTTTTCTTTTCTTTTAGCTTTCTCTTTTACTATTTTTTTTTATTTTGTATATATATTGAGTTAAATGTAACGTCTAATCCTGTGATAACATATCTTGGTTAGCAAGTGAGTTTATCAGTTAGGAAGAATATATAGCAGAAACAGGTGGGTGCCTCCTCAGACACAAATTCAAATTTTCCTTCAGGTTTGACTTTTGTTTTGTTGCAATTTTTTTTCTTTTTCTTTTTATCCTTAAATTACCATAGTCAAATTTTTAAGTTAAGATGTGTGTTACCAGAAAAGAGATAAATTGAGTCACTAAATAGCACTTATATGGAGATATATAAATACTGTGTGAAGCTTAAATAAAAGTTTTTCTCTCTTTATTTTCTCTTTCTCTTCTTCTTTCTATATTCTGTGAGAGGGAGAACATAAAAATGAGGCCATGTCTGTCCCAAACCTCTCCCACCCATGGGTCGGGAGGAGGGGTAGCCATTAGGAGACTAAAACAGAAAATCAAGGATTTAGAGGCAATGGTTATAAGCCTTGATGAAAAAATTCGGAATATGGATGGAGAAATGAAAGAGAATGAAACACTCAGAGAGGAAATAAGATCTTTGGAGGAAGCAAATAAAGCACAAGGGCAGGAGAGAAAGGAACTAGAAAAAAGAATAAAGAAGCTGGAAGAGTCAACTAGAAACTAGAATTTCTAAACAAGAAGATAAAAACAAACAGCTGAATGAAAACCTAAAGGAATTAGATGCTAGTTCACTGCTCTCTTCTGAGAGAGACGAGATTGCTGCTTGGAATGTCCAGATTAAGGAAAACATTGAACAGTTCAGAAAAGAGTTCCAGGAGCTGAATATGGAAAATGATGCCATGAAAACTTCCTTTGCTGATGCACTAAAGGGGAATGTGGCAGTAAAAGAGGCTGTAAAGGTGGTGGCACTGGAAAACATACAAACAGTTGACTATAAAGAGACAGTAATCGAAAAAATGAAAGACGTTGTGATGGAAAGGGCAAACCCACTCATCAGACAGGCACTTGATAAGGAGAAGACAGTGGTAATCTCAGGCATAAGCAAATCCCAGGAGCCAACATGGCAGGGGAGACTGGAAGAAAATAAAGCTAGGGTTGTAGACCTGATAAGAAAGCTTGGAGTAGTTTGTGGTCCTGAGGATATTGTAAACATACACCAACTCGGTAAATATTCTAGGGAAGGAAAGCCGAGACCAACAAAAGTAACCTTTGAGAGAGGGGAAACATGTAGGGAAATATTGTTGAGAAAAAAAAGTCTAAAAGACCTTCAAGAATTCAAAGAAGTGTCATTAGACGATACAGAACACAGGAAGAGATGGGAAAGATCAAAAACTTGTTGCAAGAGGCAAGAAGGTTAAATGAGGAAAGAAATGAAGAAGAGAAGAAAAATTTTCATTTCAGAGTTCTCCCAGACAAAGGGGAGATGAAGAAGATAATGACAGAAGATCAGGGGATGGGGCCTCATTAAGATTGTTATACACAAATGCTGATGGATTAGCTGGTAAGGCAGTAGAGTTAAAAGATAGGATTCACAACAGTAAGGCAGATTTAGTAGCAATTACAGAGACTAAGTTGAGTGAGGACATAAACAGTGTCACAGTTTTTCCTAAGGGCTTCAGAATACTAAGGGTTGAAAGATCTGAGAGGACTGGTGGAGGGATAGCACTGCTCATAAGTGAAAGGATTCAAGTTGAAGAAATAAACTTGGCTATAGAAAGTGAGTTCAAGGAATTTCTTGTTGCTCGCATAAATACTGGGTCAGAGAGCATTATAATAACTATTGTATATAACCCACCAAGGAACCAGAATAGGCTTGAAGTTTATGAGGAAAGTCATATAGGTACTATTGAAGTCATAAACTCAGTTGTTAACATGGCATGGGAAAAAAATGTAGGGTTTTGATTATGGGAGACTTTAATCATAAAGAGATAGATTGGATAAATCTTGACCCACACAGTGGTGAGGACTCATTCGGGGCAAGATTCCTAGATTGCGTACAAGGGAATTTCCTACACCAACATGTAATGGAACCAACAAGGGCCAGGGGTGGGGATGAGCCATCACTACTTGATCTAGTATTCACAGATAATCTGTTGGATATTGAAAAAATTGAGTATGAACCACCAATTGGAAAGAGTGACCACTGTGTGTTGTTGATGGAGTATATCATTGAAAATATTCTGCCTGAGAGTAGAGGCACTGAGGACATGAGGAGGAACTATCCGAAAGGAGATTACATCAAAATGAATGAGCTTTTTGCATTTATTGACTGGAGAACCTTATTTTACAACAAATCTGTACAAGAAATGTATGACATATTTTGTGAGAAATATGGGAAGATAGTAGATTGCTGCATACCTGTCACCAAAGTAGGTGTAATTCATGCCAGAGAGAAATGGTTCTATAATGGGTGTAAAAGAGCTAAGGAGTGGAGAGACAAATGCTGGAAAAGGTATAGGAGGAGCAAAAACATAAATGCCTGGCAAACCTACAAAAGAGCAAGAAATGACTACCTAAGTAAAAGGAGAGAGGCAGAGAGAGACTATGAGAGGGACATCACCAGGAAGGCTAAAGAAAATCCCAAGCTTTTCCACAGCTTTATCAGAGGAAAACTGAAGGTATATGAACAGGTTTTAAGGCTAAAGAGAGCGGATGGGAGCATCACTGAGACGGATGAAGTGATCTGCAAAGAATTGAACAAGGAGTTTCAGTCAGTATTTACAGTAGAAAATACCCCACCCCCTCAGATTGCAGAGATAGAAGCTCAAGGGCCGGTATTAGAGAACATCAACCTTACAGCCACAGAGGTATGCAAAGCGCTGATGGATTTAGATGTTCATAAAGCTACAGGTCCTGATGACATATCCCCTCATGTGTTTAAAAAATGCGCAAACTCAATATCAGTGGCACTAAGTATCATATTTAAAAAGTCACTGGAGTCAGGGGAGATTCAAAGATGCTGGAAACAAGCAAATGTGATACCTATCTTCAAAAAGGGAAGGAGGGATACGGCTCTAAACTATACACCAGTTTCCTTGACCAGCATAGTTTGCAAAGTTATGGTGAAACTACTAAGTGAACATATCTCTCTTCACTTGGAATCCTTCAACTTTTTGTCAGTGAGGCAACATGGCTTCAGAGAAGGTAGATCAACAGTAACAAACTTATTAGAATTCTATGATGAGGTAAGCCGAATCTTACAGGAAAGAGAGGGCTGGGCAGATTGCATATTCCTAGACTTCCAAAAAGCGTTTGACACTGTTCCACATGGGAGACTTATTTGGAAGCTGCAATCAATGGCTAGAATAGGTGGATATGTTTTGGAAGGGATAAAAACTTACTTAGAAGGAAGGGAACAGAGGGTTAGAGTAAGACACTCAGTGTCTGAATGGAGAAGAGTTAGTTGTGGAGTTCCACAGGGTTCAGTTTTAGGGCCACTTTTGTTCCTTGTATATGTAAATGACCTACCAGAGTCTGTAAATTCATTCATGAATATGTTTGCAGATGATGCAAAGATTGTGAAGAATGTAAAAAACGAGAACAATGGTAGTGAACTTCAGGAGGATCTAAATAATCTGCATGAGTGGTTAGAAAAGTGGCTAATGAAATTCAATACTTCAAAATGTAAGGTAATGAGAATGAGTACAAGTGCAAGAAGGCCCAAGCTTGACTACTCGGTGGCTGGAGTACAACTTCAAGAGACAGAAAATGAGAGAGATCTAGGAGTAAACATACCGGCAGATTTGTCTCCAGAACTACATATAAATGGCATAGTAAGGGCAGCATATGCATTCTTATCAAATGTAAGGGTAGCCTTCAGGCACATGGACAAGGAAATGTTCAGAAATATTTATGTAACCTATGTGAGGCCAAAACTCGAATATGCAGCCCCCTTTTGGAATCCGCACTTGAAAAAGCACA
>JAXCGZ010017162.1:7500-10000 GCA_037179515.1 Halocaridina rubra | reverse complement strand
GGGCAAAGCAGTCATTAAGGAAGATAAAGAAGAATAGATATCAAATTGCTTTTATTAGAGTGAGGGTTCTCGTACTTGCTGCAGAGCAAGGGTTCCCAACCTGGGATTCTTGCATTCCCAGAGGGTGCCAAAATGAGTGTGGCTTGTGTCCTTTGAGTGATGAGTCGTTGGTCATCACTCATCCAGCTGTCAAAAATTAGTTATTATATACACCATATGATACTACTCAGGGAGTGCGAACATTAATTAAACTTTTCCCAGGGACTGCTGTAACTCAGTGGTAGGGTGCCAAAGTCGGGAAGCTATTAACACCGCGAGGCGTTATGAAGAGCATCCAACTTTAATCCTCTAGCTCCATCATGTCTGTATCCAACACCTTTCGAGTAGGGACACATTGTAACACATTAAGCGGAGTAACAACCAAGGGGTGTGGGCGTAGAAAAGGCTGGGAACCACTGTTACAGAGGATATGTATTGCTTGCCTGCTGTGTCTCAAAATAGATTTTCGTCCCTCCTCCCTCCCCCGCCCACTCTTCATCCGTTATTCTGCTCTCTAATCTTCATTGGTAATGCATGCAAAAGCATCTCTAAACTAAAACATAAGCCGATTCTGTAGCTGAAGTGAGATGCGCCAGGCTCAGGGAATGCATTCTATTTTGTGAAAATAGCGATGGATCTCATTGTGAAATAATCTGTCAATACTTTTGTTTATATACTCTCTCTCTCTCTCTCTCTCTCTCTCTCTCTCTCTCTCTCTCTCTCTCTCTCTCTCTCTCTCTCTCCCTTTTGTTGGTGCAATTACCTAATTGTACTTACCTAATTGTGTTTACGGGAAAGAGCCCAAAGCTCGTATCTTCCCGTCTCCTCATCGGTTCCATTTTGTACTTAGTGGTACTTATCATACCTGTCTTTAAAACTATTGATTGAGATAGCATTAACTACCTCCTCGCTTAGCCAATTCCGGTTATCAACTACTCTTACACTGAAAAACTATTTCCTTACATCCTGCAAAGAAGTTTTCTTACGAAGCTTCAAACTATGACCTCTAGTTCTAGAGCCAGCCATATCAAAATATCGATCCCTATGGTGTGTGCGTGTGTGTGATTACCTAATTGTGATTACCTAATTGTGTTTACGGGAAAGAGCCCAAAGCTCGTATCTTCCCGTCTCCTCATCGGTTCCATTTTATACTTAGTGATACTTATCATACCTGTCCTTAAAACTATGGATTGAGATAGCAGTAACTACCTCCTCGCTAAGCCAATTCCAATTATCAACTACTCTTACACTGAAAAACTATTTCCTTACATCCTGCAAAGAAGTTTTCTTACGAAGCTTCAAACTATGACCTCTAGTTCTAGAGCCAGCCATATCAAAATATCGATCCCTATCCACTCTATCATAACCATGAAGGAATTTAAAGACTGTCACAATATCCCCCCTCAATCTTCTAGCTTCGAGTGATGGTAAGTCTAATTCCCTCAGCCTCTCATCATAACTGAGATTGCGTATTTCTGGCACCAGTTTTGTGGCATGTCTTTGAACTTTTTCAAGCTTAGCTATGTGCTTTTTCAAGTGCGGATTCCAAAAGGGGGCTGCATATTCCAGTTTTGGCCTCACATAGGTTACATAAATATTTCTGAACATTTCCTTGTCCATGTGCCTGAAGGCTACCCTTACATTTGATAAGAATGCATATGCTGCCCTTACTATGCCATTTATATGTATTTCTGGAGACAAATCTGCCAGTATGTTTACTCCTAGATCTCTCTCATTTTCTGTCTCTTGAAGTTGTACTCCAACCACCGAGTAGTCAAGCTTGGGCCTTCTTGCACTTGTACCCATTCTCATTACCTTACATTTTGAAGTATTGAATTTCATTAGCCACTTTTCTGACCACTCATGCAGATTATTTAGATCCTTCTGAAGTTCTCTACCATTGTTCTCGTTTTTTACTTTCTTCACAATCTTTGCATCATCTGCAAACATATTCATGAATGAATTTACAGACTCTGGTAGGTCATTTACATATACAAGGAACAAAAGTGGCCCTAAAACTGAACCCTGTGGAACTCCACTACTAACTCTTCTCCATTCAGACACTGAGTGTCTTACTCTAACCCTCAGTTCCCTTCCTTCTAAGTAAGTTTTTATCCATTCCAAAACATTTCCACCTATTCTAGCCATTGATTGCAGCTTCCTAATAAGTCTCCCATGTGGAACAGTGTCAAACGCTTTCTGGAAGTCTAGGAATATGCAATCTGCCCAGCCCTCTCTTTCCTGTAAGATTTGGCTTACCTCATCATAAAATTCTAATAAGTTTGTTACTGTTGATCTACCTTCTCTGAAGCCATGTTGCCTCACTGACAAAAAGTTGAAGGATTCCAAGTGAAGAGAGATATGTTTCCTTAGTAGTTTCTCCATGTGTCTGTCTGTCTGTCTGTGTGTTTGTGCGTGCGCGCGCGCGCGCGCGCGCGTGTGTGTGTGTGTGTGTGTGTGT
>JAXCGZ010017161.1:115000-116515 GCA_037179515.1 Halocaridina rubra | reverse complement strand
ATGATTTGAACTAAGATTAATAAGTTGTTTTTCTGCTTAAATAATATTAGTGTTTTGTTTTAGCATTATTATTATTTGAATTATGATTTAATCTTTGTGTCCATTAAGTTCTCCTATCCATTGGTCTCTGAATAGTAATATAATATGAAAGTAACAAATGTTTTGTTTGAGGATAAATTGTATGATTTGAACTAAGATTAATAAGTTGTTTTTCTGCTTAAATAATATTAGTGTTTTGTTTTAGCATTATTATTATTTGAATTATGATTTAATCTTTGTGTCCATTAAGTTCTCCTATCCATTGGTCTCTGAATAGTAATATAATATGAAAGTAACAAATGTTTTGTTTGAGGATAAATTGTATGATTTGAACTAAGATTAATAAGTTGTTTTTCTGCTTAAATAATATTAGTGTTTTGTTTTAGCATTATTATTATTTGAATTATGATTTAATCTTTGTGTCCATTAAGTTCTCCTATCCATTGGTCTCTGAATAGTAATATAATATGAAAGTAACAAATGTTTTGTTTGAGGATAAATTGTATGATTTGAACTAAGATTAATAAGTTGTTTTTCTGCTTAAATAATATTAGTGTTTTGTTTTAGCATTATTATTATTTGAATTATGATTTAATCTTTGTGTCCATTAAGTTCTCCTATCCATTGGTCTCTGAATAGTAATATAATATGAAAGTAACAAATGTTTTGTTTGAGGATAAATTGTATGATTTGAACTAAGATTAATAAGTTGTTTTTCTGCTTAAATAATATTAGTGTTTTGTTTTAGCATTATTATTATTTGAATTATGATTTAATCTTTGTGTCCATTAAGTTCTCCTATCCATTGGTCTCTGAATAGTAATATAATATGAAAGTAACAAATGTTTTGTTTGAGGATAAATTGTATGATTTGAACTAAGATTAATAAGTTGTTTTTCTGCTTAAATAATATTAGTGTTTTGTTTTAGCATTATTATTATTTGAATTATGATTTAATCTTTGTGTCCATTAAGTTCTCCTATCCATTGGTCTCTGAATAGTAATATAATATGAAAGTAACAAATGTTTTGTTTGAGGATAAATTGTATGATTTGAACTAAGATTAATAAGTTGTTTTTCTGCTTAAATAATATTAGTGTTTTGTTTTAGCATTATTATTATTTGAATTATGATTTAATCTTTGTGTCCATTAAGTTCTCCTATCCATTGGTCTCTGAATAGTAATATAATATGAAAGTAACAAATGTTTTGTTTGAGGATAAATTGTATGATTTGAACTAAGATTAATAAGTTGTTTTTCTGCTTAAATAATATTAGTGTTTTGTTTTAGCATTATTATTATTTGAATTATGATTTAATCTTTGTGTCCATTAAGTTCTCCTATCCATTGGTCTCTGAATAGTAATATAATATGAAAGTAACAAATGTTTTGTTTGAGGATAAATTGTATGATTTGAACTAAGATTAATAAGTTGTTTTTCTGCTTAAATAATATTAGTGTTTTGTTTTAGCATT
>JAXCGZ010017161.1:82500-110000 GCA_037179515.1 Halocaridina rubra | reverse complement strand
ACTAACTCTGTCTGCCTTGGGTGGTTCTTGAAATACCCTGAGGGCAAGGCGTGGCTTGACATCCAACTCGGCAAATCAACTCCAGGTTCGAAGTGGATTCCCGCCTATTTAGGGGAGGGGCTAATCCAACGAGCCTATTGCAAAGGAGTGGGTGGTAATTGCCTATTGCCATTGGGTATCTCCCCCGGGCTTGTACTTCACATTTAGGACAAGTGTTTCTGTGTGGTATGGGGAATAAAGGACTGGTTTATATCTCTCACCCTCTTGAGATATTTGATACGCCAGATGCCGAGTCCCACGGGACCAGCTATATATCTTCGTGACACTTTTTAACCATAGGCCTCATCCTATTACACACTGGAGAGAGTGTTCAATGTTTCTTTTGACACCTAGCCAAAAGTCCTACGACATCCCTCCCCACTACACTGAAATATCTCTTATTTCAGTTTCATCATCCTAAACTAACATTTGTTTACAATAAAAACGGGGCCGAATTATTTAAGCTATTATCTAAGAAATCCTATTTCTATGAACCCTAAACAAATTACACAAACATAACATATATATAGTACTTCTACAGACAACTAGAGCATGCAGAGTCTATTTCCTTGTTGGAGATCTTTAATACAAACATATTCTTATATTTAAACAAACATAACCTTAAACAGTATAATTTCAGTGTGTAACTAATATCAAACATTAATTAAGATCAAAAGTCAGTTTAAATCAAAACATTAATTCATCTACTTCTCTCGTTTCTTCAAAAGACAAAATTGAGTTAGTTACAGTAAAATTATGACTCATGTAGAACATTAGCAAACAAATGAGGTAGAGTATTGGCATGTATACACATTTAAAATGATATAGACCATAACATCAACAGTAATTTCTATAAGAAACCTTATCTTAATAAATTCTATTCCTATCATTATTAGGGGGCATTGATTTGTCTTAAAATTAAGCCTTAAAAACTACTCCTCAAACAAAACATTTGTTACTTTTAGTAAAGTTAAAACATTCACTATTTCCATATTCAATTACTATTCAGAGACCAATTGATAGGAGAACTTAATGGACACAAAGATTAAATCATAATTCAAATAATAATAATGCTAAAACAAAACTGTGATAACATCTAAGCAAAACACTGATATTATTCAAGCAGAAAAGCAACTTATTACTCTTAGTGCAAATCATACAATTTATCAATGGCACTTATTCAAAACTATATCTAAGGGAGACTCTGAGTTTTCGCTTAAAATTATCTTAAAGCTAGTAAAACAAAAAAAATAAAAAAAATAAAATATTTTGTCTTTTAGCACAGTGGACAAAGACGGTGGGGACATTTTCTTTCCCATTTTTTCAGTTCTAATACGGGGGTAATTTTAATTAACTAATAAGGGATTTTTAAATACCCTTCTTTCTCTCTTCACTAAAGTTTGGACATGTATAGGGATTATTTTTCTTTCTGTTTGAATCCCATCAACGCGTTTACGTGGCTTCTAAAGGTATTATTAAAATATTTTAAAATATTTCTGTGTTTCTTTTCCTCTCTTTTCACTACAGTTATGACATGTATGGGGATTTCCTTGTTTCTGGGATTTCATTTTTTCACTTACATGGTTTTTTAAAGTAGTTTAAAACTTTTATATCTTTCCTTCCCTTGCTCATGAATTCTTGCTAGGCGCGATTCCACGGTTTCTCTCGGGGATTTCATTTTTTCACTCCCCCGCCGTCCTTGCTGCAGGCCCAGGTTTGTTACCATATCTCCTTTACTCGGATAGGCAAGACAAAAAGGAAGGATGGGCACCTTTCTAATCCTTCCAGCCTGGCTTCCTCGTCCCGCCCTCGGCCGATCTTGACTAAGACCACCACGCAGGAGACCTGCAACGTCACAGCGATTCTCTTCCGTACGGCCATCCACACGTACCTTCGAAGCAGACCTCGGGATGAAAATTTGAACCTCTGTCACTACTACAGTTGTAAGAAAGGTTCCCTATGACTTCAGGGTACCAACAATGGCCATACGTTGGTAATCGAGGCTATACTTTGCCTCCCCTGCAACTGCAAGTGATTGCAATCTCTATTCAATGGGCACTAGGGACTTGTCTGAGCGGACAAAATCTAAAGACTTTTAGAACTTGCAGGTCGGGGCTGCCTAGGAATAGGGTGGTAATGGAAGGTATGTGTCTACACAACTAGATTATTATTCCAAGATACTTAGGGCTTAGCAACTGCTACATAGCATTACTCTACTATAAATGTCAAAAAGAACAATCATTAAATGCTGAGAAAAGCCACTAAAGAAACATTCTTATTAGCGGTGGCTACAGTAACATCAAGTATGAATTCAGATAAAAGATACAAATCATCAAGTTACTGCTGATTTCATTTCAAAAATAATAATTAGCAACAGGCCATTGAGAGATAGCAACAATATCAGTCAACATAATAACATTACTAATAAT
The DNA here is from genome assembly GCA_037179515.1 of Halocaridina rubra. NCBI lineage: Eukaryota > Metazoa > Arthropoda > Malacostraca > Decapoda > Atyidae > Halocaridina > Halocaridina rubra. The sequence goes on along the minus strand of JAXCGZ010017161.1, from coordinate 107,532 downwards.
CATGATCAAAATAAGAATAATAAACAATAAAAATAAGTATACTAAATCAGAAATATCAATATATATACAATGGAGACTGGCATTCAGAAGTAAGAACAGAGTTCTATACTTATACTTCATAGTAATGCTCATTCTAACACAGTCTCTTTTAATATTTAAATTCCTGCTGTCATAATCAATGTATATATATAGAGCATAAGTGGCAACTCGCTGGCTCCACAATTTGTCAATGGGAGTTCTATCTATTCTCTAAACAGTTGCGACATGTGGCACAAACATTTATGCAAATGGCGGTACTACCGATGTCTTATCAGTATTTATGCAATAACAGCATGCAACAATCTATTGACTGCAATAAAATGTAGGCACAATTATCGCCTAGCTTCGCTGGAAAAAAAACACAAAAAGAAAATCAAAGACGGCTACATTCTTTTAGCATTGAACGGAGCCTCTGTCAGGCTCAGAGTCGAGTGAAAGGTAGGAGAGAGAGAGAAAGAGAGAGAGAAAGAGAGAGAGAGAGAGAGAGAGAGGCTGGGCGACCTTGAAATACGTTGCGGTTTCCACCCTGTGTCAGCTGAGACGGGCCTCTTCCTTTTACTTGTACTGAAAATAAAAAAGTGTCGCAGAGTATCTCTAATAATAAAATAAATAAACAAATGAACGTGAACAAACGTTAGCAATGACTATCGATAGAGTCTTACGTTTATTGTCAGAGGGCTATTCTTATTTCCTCATTAACAAAAACAAAAGCAAAAAGAACTTAGTGTACAACTGCAGAACTGTCGAAGCATAAATCCATTCCTTTCTGTTTAATCTTGATAAGGACTTTACTGTAACAGCATACACATCCTTGTCTATAATGACAATCTCTCTCTTTTCTTGCTATAAATCAGAGGGTTGAGTCGAAGCACACACACTCTGATGAAATTAAAGCAAAAGATTAAAATCATATGTGACAATATCTTTACTACTATCAACAAAAGTACAAATATCTTTTTCTTAACAGACGTCTTATAATGACTTAAATATCATTAGTTTTAAATTTAAAACTCAGCAAATAATCTCTAATAATCTCAATTATCTTTAATTAGCTCAATTGTAATCTAAAATTCATGAAAATGATAGGGATTAACCATAGTTATCTCTAGATAATCTTTTCCAAAACTCTTTAAATAAGATTTTAAAGATTTCTTCAATACAAAAAGAACTATATAACAAAAACGGGTATCGAAAGAATATAAAAAGTCTATCTCTGTGTATGCAATAATAAAAACAAAAAGTATATTTCATTAGCAACAGTAAAGAATGCATTTTGCTTAAGTTTCAAAATCTCGTACGGAGTTGTACATAAACAATTCAAACATAAAATATATATATTCTTTTACTATCTCGAATTTGACTTATAACTGCTCTGTCTGTTTGCTTTTACGGGGGTGCGCATGTGGGCGCTGTTTTCTCCCCTGTTCTTTTGGCTTCTGGATAAACTTCTGCTCTCTCAAATACGGGATACAGCTGTGTAACATTCTTGTTGTCATTTCGTGTCAGCTCTCACTCTTTCTTTATGACCAAGCTGAAATAATTTTGATAAAACATTATCATGGCTAAAACTCGCAAAGTTTTATTTTATCAATCTAACATATCTCTTCAGACAAATAATGTATATACTGCAGCTAGCAAAGAAAATAAAGAATCATTCATAGATTCACGTCCTTTATCACGTAACATCTATCTTGGAATCTCTCGGAAATCGAATAATAATCTCAATGGCGGAGTAGGGGACAAAACAAAAATAAAACAAACTTGGCATTTCAACCATATCTGGGCAGGTGGAGAATTACTTTCTCAAACATATCCCTCACTAGATATTGCAACAGCGCATCACCTCCCATAAATACACTCTGATATGGCATGCAGAAGGACCTGGCGGAGCAGGGGAACGATCCTCGCAGACTCCCCAATCATGCTTCCTAACGGTGCTTTCCGCGATTTCACCCCCTAGAGCAACCCCCCCATTATACCCCCAGTCATTCATACTCATTCGCTATCACATTCGCTATATCACTTTCAAGACAATCATCCCCTTTCTGTAAAATTCCCTTTTATTTACAACGTTGGTTTCCCTTTTCCTTATCTCTCTGAAGGAGAGTAACGGTGAAATCTCGGCTGAGCCGTGCGGTCACAGACTTCCTCACCAGTCCTAGGTCCCATTCTAACGAACAAACAAACATTCTACTCCCTTGAAGCTACGTTTGGGTGACACTGAAAAACCTTCCCTATTCTAGGACAGCACAAATTCCTCTAATTTACTCTTACTTTCGCCTGCATAGCGCGAAATAAAAAAACTCATCTCTAAACAATATCACAAAATTTCTTATTCTTCAAAAATAAAATGCCACACACGTATCGTAATGTTAATCCCTTCATCATAACAACATTAAAAAACAATCTGTCATTTATGTCTTTCTTTCGCTAAAACATTACTCCCGCGGAGAAAAAACAAACAAAAAAAGAAAGAACCTTGAAAACAGGCGCAATCTTAACACTCGATTTCTTACGCTTTAAGAAATTAATATAACAATGATTTACACGTACATTAAATATCAAGGATCAGTACAATTACTACAGATTTATAATAACGAGGTTGGGAGATCGAATGGTCACTTCCACATTCCTTTCTCGAAAATCACACGTGTTCTAAGTAAAACCTTAAAAGCAGATTCAAGTATATTACTCACTATAATTCTTACACTTAAGAAATTAATATACTGTAATAGTGATTTCACGTGCATTAAATTTGTCAATTAAAAAATCGATACATTCGCGTTCTTAAAATTCAATCTAAGCATTAATACAAATAAATGGAACGCACTTCCAACGAAATTTCTTTACATTACTCAAATTATAACAAAAAACGGAGTTTATTACTGCTTATAGCTATTAGTACAAATTATCCATGTTAGTAATGGGTACAGAAATTCTACTTTTATCAACTTATTAGGCGCCACACCCCTCATAGGCGGGTTGGCTGAGTCAAAGCATAACTACAAGATAAAATGGCGGCGTCCACCGACCTCAATTTCTTTTACTAATTGTCCCATTACTCACTGGATACAGATCACAAGTACTTAGCTATTTTAAGGAGGTGGTCCTGAAGAACTTCATGGCAGAAGGCAAGGAAGGAGGGGGTTCTCCTTCTTCTCTTCGAGTAAAATCGACGAATCGCCGTCTTCTTGGTCGGATCCGGCAACTTATACTTCTTGTAATGGGCATTTTCACTCAATGCTCCGGTCACACTTCGGCTTACTAAGAAATATCTTAGGAATAGTTCCTTCAAAGTTTTATAATATTCTCTATTTGACCACTCGTCACTTCTCATCCGCAGACCCAAGTATTTCAGGAAGTCGGTCGCGGGAATTATGGACGGACATTCACGGTCTTTTACATTTGCGCCGTCGAGGTATAAAAGTGAATTTTTGACTCGAGGCGTCTTTACAACCAGGGCACGGGGTGGGGGCTTGTCCTGCTGCGTTCCCTGTGTCACCACGGGGCTCGGAGCGGCAGGCTGTTCGTCGATGTTTGAGGCGTCGGTTTCTCTGTCGGCGTCGACCAAGTTCCTTCTCGACGGAGCGGCGTCGGCAGGAGTTTGTAGGTGCCGCACGTGCTCCTCCAGTTCGAGAGTTCTCCAGTGTTTTGCCTCGTCACTCATTTCTTGAATTGGGAGATGTTGGATTTCTGCGTTTGCCATTCTTATTTTCTTTTCTTCGCACTGGTTTCTTCTGTTATGAGAGTCTCTTCGTATGTTTTTCCAGGTGTGATGATCCGTACTGCGCTGCCACCATTGACGTAGGGATTTCCACCCTACGTTCTAATTATTAGTACCAGACGGGTACAAGGTAAGAATGGACAAGCAGTAATTCCTTTATCTTATATTTATTCTAGAGTACAACACATCTTCGACGCCTCAATGCCCCCACCCTATGATTAACTCAATCTCTGATCTATTCGTGCCCCTGGCAAAGTTCTAACTAACTCTGTCTGCCTTGGGTGGTTCTTGAAATACCCTGAGGGCAAGGCGTGGCTTGACATCCAACTCGGCAAATCAACTCCAGGTTCGAAGTGGATTCCCGCCTATTTAGGGGAGGGGCTAATCCAACGAGCCTATTGCAGAGGAGTGGGTGGTAATTGCCTATTGCCATTGGGTATCTCCCCCGGGCTTGTACTTCACATTTAGGACAAGTGTTTCTGTGTGGTATGGGGAATAAAGGACTGGTTTATATCTCTCACCCTCTTGAGATATTTGATACGCCAGATGCCGAGTCCCACGGGACCAGCTATATATCTTCGTGACACCTTTTAACCATAGGCCTCATCCTATTACACACTGGAGAGAGTGTTCAATGTTTCTTTTGACACCTAGCCAAAAGTCCTACGACAGCGTTATTTTGAAGATATTTGGAATATACTGTATTTACGTATTTATATTTATATTATAGCATAATTACATATTTCTATGTATTTATTATTTTAAACTGCGAAATATATTCTGTTGATGGGGAAGCTATCAGAAAAATACATACATTCTTCTTAATATATTGATAGTGTATAAATAGCAATATACTTAATATTTATGATCTTCTCCTTAGAATACATCAGAAAAGTCTGCTTCTGTTTCAACCACTTTCCCCTTCCTGAGAATGACTCTCACCATTGATCCGGGCTTGGGACAGACACCGAGTCGAGCTGGCTTAATATGCAATGTTTTATGTGTCAAAATTAGATCCCATTCGACTGGGGGTGGACACAAACTGGTTGGAGCTGGGAAATCAAGGCTGGAAACCCTGCTCAACCCCCCTCTGCGGGATTGAACCCACGTTTTTGCTTCCCAGCTAACGCGCTCTACCACTGAGCTACCGCGGAATTGAACTAACTTGATCTAAGATATTTTGTCGATAGATCTCATGACCGTTGTCTCTGTGTTCTTCTTCTTCTTCTTCGTCTACATCTTTTCCCACCGTGATTCGCCGTGGCTCAAGCGGTAGCGTCCGCGACTCTGAGGCGTCAGGTCGAGGGTTCGCGCCCTGTCACGGTCTGAGGCTAGCAAGGGCATGCACTCAGGATAAGGATTACATCTGCCAAAACAGGTCCTTCGCAGGAAGGCAACCGTCCTGATCCCTTTTCTACCAAGCGCCTGCTGTCTCTGTGTTCGCGTGTAGATAAATGAAGAACAGAGAGAATAGAATCTGTTTTTCTGTTTCCTGGACATTTAACAGAAGAGATTCATTTGTTATGATGACATATATTACAAATCGGGTGCGTGTGGTTCCGTTTCTTTTAATTTTCTATTTTTATTTATCATTACCAAAGGAATGGCCAAATGTTGTATGCATATTATTATCTTCTTCAGCCCTTTATTTCTGGATTTCATTAGTTTGAATTAGTGTCTCTCCTCTGATGAAATTTTTTTTTATTATTAGTTCTATTATTATTATTGTTTTATCATGTTCTACTATTACTGTTATTATTATTACTACTATTACTACTACTATTACTGTTATTATTATTATTATTATAATTAGTATTATTATTGTTGTTGTTGTTGTTGTTAGTATTATTATTTTCATAATTATTACTACTACTTCTAGTAGTACCACTACTAGTACCAGTACTACTACTACTACTGTTGTTGTTGTTATTATTATTATTATTATTATTATTATTATTATTATCATTATTATTATTATTATTATTATTATTATTATTATTATTGTTATTATTACTAACATCATTATAATAAACATTATTATTATTATTATTATTATTATTACTTATATTATTATTTTTTTTATTATTATTATTATTATTATTCTGTATGGGGCTGTTAAACTCAGCGGTAGAGCGCGCGGGTCGGAAAGCCGACTAATTTTGGTCTAATTCTACTGCGGAACATCAGGGAGGACACCCTTTCCAATGGGGACTAATTGTGTTACATAAAAAATTGCTGATTATTATTGTAATTATTATTATTAGCAGTAGTAGTAGTAGTAGTAGTAGTAGTGGTGGTGGTAATTATAATTATGATAATGAATCTTATGTTTTTTATACTCTCTGGCATATAGAATAACTATATTTAATCAGCATATGATTACCTGTCCAAAAAAACAAATTCTTCAATGATAAGTCAGTGTATTCTTTACGTTCTCATTGTTCTGTTTTTTTTTTGTTTTTTTTTTCACCCATGCTTTGTATAAGATAAGAATATTTAGATATCTTTCACTGCTTTGTAGTCACCGTGGCTCAAGCGGTAGCGTTCGCGACTCTGAGGCGTCAGGTCGAGGGTTCGCGCCCCGTCACGGTCTAAGGTTAGCAAGGGCATGAACTCATGGTAATTATTACATCTACCAAAACAAGTCCTTCGCAAGAAGGCAACTGTCCTAGCCCTCGGCTGAAAAGGGAGTCCGTGACGTAAAACCGGAACAAATAAACAAACCAGATATCTTTCACTGCTTTAATGATAGATTTACACTTATTTTCTTAACATTTCCAATTTCACTTTTATTTCTTTCATTTTACTTAAGACTTAACCCCATTCCTTCATTGCACTGGCTTACTTTGGTTACCTTAATCCTGTATGAATGGAGGCAGTGCCTATGTAACTTAGCCCCGCCCTCTTGCTCAGTATACTGTATGAATGTAGGCTGTGCTCATATCACTTAGCTCCGCCCTCTAGCTCCTGTATGAATTTATGCTGTGATTGCATCACTTAACTCCACCCTCTTGTACAGTGTACTGTATGACTGGTGTTTGTGCTTGTCACTTAACTCCACTCTTTTGCTCAGGATCCCATGTGAATGGAGACATTTATTATTTAAGTTAGCTCCGCCCTCTTGCTCAGTATCCTGTTTGAATGGAGGCATTCAATTTTTCACTAAGCTCCGCCCTCTTCTTCAGTATCCCTTATGAATGGAGGCATTGAGTTTTTCATTTAGCTAAGCCCTCTTGCTCAGTATCCAGAATGATTGGAGGCATTGCTCTTGTCTTTTAGCTCTGCCCTCTTGTAATCCTGTTTAAATGGTGGCAGTGCTTATGTCACTTAGTGCCAACCTCTTGTGCAGTATTCTGTAAGAATGGAGGCAGTGCTTATGTCACTTATCACCACCCTCTTGTGCAGTATCTCGTACTAATGTAGTCAGTGCTTATTTCACTTAGCTCTGACCTCTTATGCAGCATCATGGTTCAGTGTTGGCACTACTTATATCACTTAGCCCCACCCTCTTGTGCAGTATCTCGTATTAATAGTCATTGCTTATTTCACTTAGCTCCACCCTCATATTCAGTATCCATGTAAGAATGGAGGCTGTTCGCATATCACTTAGCTCCAGCCTCCTGCCCTGCATCTTGTACAAGTAGATGCTGTCCTTACGTCAGTTAGCTCCGCCCTATTGCGGAGTATCCTGTATGAATGGAGACTGTGGTAATATCACATAGCTCCGCCCTCTTGCTCAGTATCTATTATAAATGAAGACTTTGCTTAAGTCACATAGCTCCGCCCTCTTGCTCAGCATTCTTTATCAATGAAGTCTTTCCTTACGTCACATAGCCCCGCCCTCTTGCGCGCTATCTTGTACGAGTAAAGGTTTGCTTCTGACCTATATTTCCGGCTTCTTGCACAGTATCTTGTACAAATAGAGGCTATGCTTGCTTCACTTAGCTCCGCCCACTTGCGCGGTACCAGACCTTCTGAAATATAGTTGACTCCTCTGGAAAGTTCTCTCGGTACACCATCACTGCAGCAGTGCAGGGGTATAGTATAGGCTGCTGAGATCTGGTTACCACCACCTCCTAAAGTAAAGGAGAGAGAGAGAGAGAGAGAGAGAGAGAGAGAGAGAGAGAGAGAGAGAGAGATTAAAGCCGGATGTTCCTTGCAACGTTTCCTTGAGGGTAATGTTCATCTCTTCCAGCCTCTCTAATTACACCTGACAAAGGCTTCTAATTAAGGAATAATAATAAGAGAAATGAAGAAAGAAAGAAGAGGAAGAGAGATAGAGATAGATAGAGAGAGAGAGAGAGTGAGAGAGAGAGAGAGAGAGAGAGAGAGAGAGAGAGAGAGAGAGAGCGAGAGAGAGAGAGAGAAATTCATAATATTTTATCAAGGAATGAAAAAAAATCATAATTACCTGCGTAATACTCATTCAGGCAAGGTGATTTTTATAATGTAATGTAGACATTCATTTTACATTTATTCATAGAATGAATGAGAATAATGTATGAAGATATTGCATGGAGAATTGTAATGCTATTCATATTGTAAGTGTTCACAGATATTATTAAGAGTTGTAATTTATTTGTGTTAGTTTACTACAATTTTTAACGTTTTTGGAACATTATTATTATTATTATAATTATTATCATCATCATTTTCATCGTCATTATTATTGTTATCATTATTATTATTATTATTATCATCATCATCATTTTCATCGTCATTATTATTGGTATCATTATTATTATTATTATCATCATCATCATTATTATCGTCATTATTATTGTTATTATTATTATTATTAACATTATTATTATTATCATTATTATTATTATTATTATTATTATTATTATTATTATTATTATTATTATTATTATTATTATACTTAAGGAGTTGAGGAGGAGCAAGATACAATGAAATCCCTGTGTGTCTGTTTTTTGTAACAGATGTTGCCACCCTAATATATTCTATGGCACATAAGAACATAAGAATAGAGGACACTGCAACATGCCTACTGGCACATAGAATCCTTTGTAAAATAAAATGTATTTCTATGATTCCTACATGTTCAGTTTCACTGTCTCTCTCCTCTCTCTCTCTCTCTCTCTCTCTCTCTCTCTCTCTCTCTCTCTCTCTCTCTCTCTCTCTCTCTCTCTCTCTCTCTCTCTCTCTCTCTCTCTCTCTCTCTCTCTCTCTCTCTCTCTTTGTGTGTGCGGTGGCGATGGGATAGATAATGCGTAGTTTTACAAGCGAAAAATTTATTTAATTTATTTAATTGAGCAATACGCACACTCGGAAAAAGAACTGTTACACGTGCTTTGAATACTAGTTTGTGTGTGTGTGTCTTTGTGTGTATGTATGTGTGTGTGTTTGTAAGTAATTGAGAGAGAGAGAGAGAGAGAGAGAGAGAGAGAGAGAGAGAGAGAGAGAGAGTGAGTGCTTTGAATAAGAATTTATGTGCATATGTGTGCTTGTGCGTGTATGTATGTGAGAGAGAGAGAGAGAGAGAGAGAGAGAGAGAGAGAGAGAGAGAGAGAGAGAGCTTTGAATAAGAGTTTGTGTGCATACGTATGTTTGTGCGTACATGTGTATGTGTGTGTGTGTATGTGTATGAGAGAGAATAGGATGGAGGGTACGGGTGGAACAATAAGAGAGATTAAAAGGACCGTAAACTTTGACTAAATCGTCCAAAATTGAATCTAAACCTTATTTCGTTTTCCCTAGTTAAATATTTCTCTCTCTCTCTCTCTCTCTCTCTCTCTCTCTCTCTCTCTCTCTCTCTCTCTCTCTCTCTCTCTCTCTCTCTCTCTCTCTCTCTCTCTCCTTTAATACAAAATAAAGGTTCTTATCACGTCTTCAAATGCCATGAAGAAAAAATTAATCCTCTGGCGGTTTATTGCATCTACTTAGATGTTGCCATATCGTGTTTATATAAAATATCCTTTCCTATCTCCCATTAGAATGTAGCTGCCTCGAAGGCAGTCAACAGTCAAAGGCAAATTAACCGTAAAAATATCTTTAAGCAGATTGCTCTATGTTTTAGGTGTCACTATTAATTCCCATTTGGGGGTGGACACGAATTGAAGCTGCGGAATTAAATCTGGATACCTTTCCTACCGCCCCTCCGTGGGCTTGAACGCAGGACCATTACCTCCGGAGTTGAGCAATCTACCGGATACGCTAACTCGGTCCCCACTGTGTAATCAGTATAATTGTTTAATTTGTACATTCATTTAATGAAGCGCAGAAACTAATTTATCAAATGAGTAAGGTGTGGTCACTTTTCTATCGGTCAGGAGAGCATGACCACTTTTCTAAAGGATAATATGATCACTCTTCTATCAGTGAGAAGAGCATATCATCACTTTTCTAGCAAGGAGAGCATGACCACTTTCCTAAAAAATGAGAAAAACATTATTAATTTTTTTGAGGAAAGCGTGACCACTTTTCTATAAATTGACAGAAAATGTGACCACTTTTCTATCAGAGGAGGGAAGCATCAACCACATTTGTTTTATCAAATCTGGAAAACCTGACCACTTTTCTGGAGTAAAGCATTGCCACTTCTCTGTCGTATGAAACAACATTACCACTGTTCTAACATTTGATAGAAAATATGTCCACTTTTCTATCAGATGAGAAAAGTATGGCCATTCATCTTATTATATGCCCAATTGACAAGCCAACACTAGTTCATGTATACTGTGTCATTAAATGCTTATTAGAATTTTCTTTCAGTTGTTTTGCGGCAAGAATAGAAAATATTGGGGATGCTGGGGGTACCAACCCCTTGTTTCCTATCCCATTTAGTTGCTTGCTGTGATATGTCGGAAATACTAGAGATGCCTTCTTCCGCCAACACACTTTCAGGAATCTCCTTTTAAGGCGCTTCCTACATCGTATTGGTTATAGGAGAATGGAATTATTTCTCTCCTTAATTCCACGTTGTAATAATAATAATAATAATAATAATAATAATAATAATAATAATATTATTATTAATAGTAATTATTATTATTATTATTATTATTATTATTATTATTTTTATTATTATTATTATTATTATTATTATTATTATTATCAATGATGTTAGTAAATAAGTATGTCTTATTTTTCCACAGTCGTCTATTACATGTCTATTTTTCAAATATATTTAACAGTAAATTTAGTATTTCTTAACAGAATTGTTCTTAGAGGCAACATACCTCTTGTGTTTTCCTCTTTAAGAGGAAACGAATGTTTAGTGTTATGGATTGCAGATCATCTTCTCCTTCTCCTCCTATTCTTCCGTCTCCTCCTTTTTCTTCTTCTTCTTAATCTTTTTCTCCTCCTCCTGCTTTTTTTCTTCTTTTTCATTTCCATCTCATCTTCCACCTCCTCCGCCTCTTTCTTCTTCTTTTTCTTCTTCTTCTTCTTCTTGACTATGACTCCGGATCCTGATACAAATGGATTTGAACCCTACTTCCATAAGTGCAAAGATGATGGGAAAATTTTTGAATGTTTGAATTTCAGTGTATATTGAGATATGGAAATTATATATATATATATATATATATATATATATATATATATATATATATATATATATATATATATATATATATATATATATATATGTCGTGTGTGTGTGTGTGTGTGTGTGTGTATGCGTGCGTGCTTGCTTGCGTGCGTGCGTGCGTGCGTGCGTGCGTGCGTGCGTGTGTGTGTGTGTGTGTGTGTGTGTGTGTGTATGTATAATTGTAGATAGATAGATGTATTAAACTTTAAATTCTTGTAATGGTTAATATTTTTCTCTGCATTTCTTTTTCATTTTTTCTCTTGGGGGTGGGGTGGGGGGGCAAGAATACCACCTCCGTCTTCCACTGCGTGTCCTACAGTTTGATTTCATGGGTTGCAATGAGGAGACTAGGAATCTTCCTTTCGTTATTTTCTCCTTTAAAGAGCCAAGATATTGCTATGATTCGGTCACCCGCCATACACGGAGGATTACGTCGCTTGTGATCGGTTTTACGTCACGGACTCCCTTTTCTATAAGGGCAGGATGGTGCCTTCTTGAAAAGGACTTTGGTTTTGAGAAGTGTGATCATTACCCTGAGTGCATGCCCTTGCTAATCTCATACCGTGGCAGGCCGCGAAGCCTCTACCTGACGCCTCAAAGTTGCGGACTTTGAGGCGCTTGTATATACGTAAATAGTTTCAATATATCCAATGGCTGCTGTCCCCTTTGTTTGGGAGTGGCCGAGTCAAGGCACACATTCACTAAAAGTTTAAAAACATTTGAACACATTTATTGTTATACATACTTTGGACATTTCTGTGGCATGCGGATAATTAATGCCATAAATGTTGGCCTGCTATTTGGGGAAGGATTATGTAATGTTTAAAATGGCTTATATTTTGAATATTTAATCGGCTAATCTTTTTTATAAAACGAAATTACCTCATTTGAATATATTGCTTTTAGTGGCGATTAGTTTATTATTATTATTATTATTAATATTATTATTATTATTATTATTATTATTAGTAGTAGTAGTAGTAGTAGTAGTAGTAGTAGTAGTAGTAGTAGTAGTAGCATCTTGAGAATTACTCCTTGAAAAATTATTAAAACATACTGCCAACATATTCGAGCTTGGATAGTGAGATAGTTTCTGCAGTTTGAAAAAATAGTAGCAGTTGTAGCAGTAGTAGCAGTAGTAGCGGCAACAGTAGCAGGCGATAATAGAACTGAATATGTTTTTGTAGCATTTGAATAATATGATTTTGACCATTTGAAATTTATTATTGTCAGAACTAACAATGAGAGTTCCATATAATATAATCTTTGGAAACTCTGATATATCTTATTTTTTCGCTATAAAATTGCCAAAAATCGAGACGATATTTTTTCAAAATTTAAAATGAAAATCCATTTGAAATATCTGAGCATTCTAAGGAAAAAAAATTTTCCCCAATAAAATTTCCAAAAACCACTAAATATTTTATTTATTTGGATTCGGTTTTACGTCACGATCTCCCTATTCTACTAAGGGCTAGGACGGTTGCCTTCTTACTAAGGACTTGTTTTTGGCATATGTAATCGTTACCCTGAGTGTATGCCCTTACTAACCTCAGTCCGTGACGGGGCGCGAACCTTCGACCTGCCGCCTCAGAGTCGCAGACGCTACCATTTTGCCACGGAGACTACAGATATTTTATTTATTTATTTTACTGTATTTTTTTGTATTTATTATTATTTTTTTTCTTTTTTTTCCTTTCCATTATCTTCTCGCATCTCGGGAAATGGATTGGAAAGAACAGCTGAAGATAAAAAAAAAAAGAAACAGAAGAATAAAGAAATAAAGATATAAATAGACGAACTTTAGAGAATAACAGAAAAATAGCTAAGTGGGGGAGGGGGGCACTTGAAGAATAGAAAATACTTACTCTTTGTCAAATGTAAAAGAGAATAATAATAGTAAGCAGAAGAAGAAGGAGGAGGAGGAAGAGGAGGATGGATGAATGGGGGAAAAGTTGTAGAATAGAATAAGCTCAATCTCTGGAAAATTTATAAGAGAAGGATGGAGAGGAGGAGGAGGAGGTGGTGGAGGAGGAGGAGGAGGAGGTGAAGGAGGAGGAGGAGGCGGAGGAAAGCAATTAAGAAAAGATTATTGTGATGATGAAAGGAAAAAGGAAAATTAAGGTAAAGAATGAGGAGGAGGAGAATAGAAAACAAGGAGAGGGATGATAAAAGGAGAAGAAGAAGAAGAAGAAGAAGGAGGAGGATGGAGGAAGTAGAAGCAGAAGTAGGATGAGGATAAGTAGGGAAATCCCAACTATGGAGAAAAAATAATAAAAGAAGCGATTCATATAAATTGAAAGTAGTCTCCGTGGCAAAATGGTAGCGTCTTCGACTCTGAGGCGGCAGGTCGAGGGTTCGCGCCCCGTCACGGACTGAGGTTAGTAAGGGCATACACTCAGGTTAACGATTACATTGCCAAAACAAGTCCTTCGTAGGAAGGCAACCGTCCTAGCCCTTAGTAGAAAAGGGAGTTCGTGACGTAAAACCGAATCCATCCATTCATATAAATTGAATAGCAGAAAAAGAAGAGGGAAGAGGCGGAGGAGGAGGAGGATGGACGAATAAAAAGAAAAAGAAAATAAAAGAAAGGAGGAGGCATATATAGCTTGAATAGAAGAATGGTGTCCTGGTAAAAGATATATATATTGAGTTCATTTTTTATCTCTACTTTTTCTCTCGCTTATTTTTAGTCTCTCTCACTCTCTTAGTGCTTTGGACAATACATCCCTTAGGCCCTCTCTGGGTGCCATTGTTAAAAGGGACCATGGCATCATCCCCCTCCCCTACCCCCTCCGAGGGGGTGCCTAGCTAGGTGGCTTCTGACGCTTAACAATTTTTATTTTTATTTATTCAGATAACTGTACATGGGGACGTGCACATGGGCACTCCCAGTGATATTGCAGTTGATAAACATTACAATCTATTTGGTTATGTATAAATAAAATATTAATAGAATTCGCAATTAATTTTAAATATCATAGCAAGTAATTAATAATAAAATATAGTGTAATAATTGATTGATGGCAGAAGAGCACTCTGCGATTATTAATTAAGAGTAATATTATTATGGTTTACATGTATTAATAACAGATGAGCACTCTGCGATTATTAATTAAGAGTAATATTTGTAACCATATTTTCAATAGCCCTTGTTGAGTGCTATCATCTAAGTTAAATTTCCACTTTTCCACTGTACCACTGCAGACAATTTGAAGCAGATATAGAATAACAATTTTCAGGTTAGAGTAATAAGTAGGTACATATACATATACATGCATGCACACGTACCTATATACATACGTATACATACATACATACATACAATACATACACATACATACATATATATGTATGCATGTTTATGCATGTATATGTATGTATTCATAGTCATACATATCAAGGGGAGGGACAGAGAGAGAGAGAGAGAGAGAGAGAGAGAGAGAGAGAGAGAGAGAGAGAGGAGAGAGAGAGAGAGAGAGAGAGAGAGAGAGAGAGAGAGTTTATGGAATTCACTTCCCTCCCCTCCCGCATTAGTCTTCCCTATGAAACTCGTGGAAAAAAAAAAAGACAAGGGAAATAGTAAAGAAATTGAGATCTAAAAAGCAAGAAATATAAATAAAAATAACTGAAAAATTAAAGAATTTAAAGTTCTTCTCTCTCTCTCTCTCTCTCTCTCTCTCTCTCTCTCTCTCTCTCTCTCTCTCTCTCTCTCTCTCTCTCTCTCTCTCTCTCTCTCTCTCTCTCTCTCTCTGATTTTGAATTTATTTTTTTCTTCCGGGATGGAAGTCAAGAATACTGCCTCCACGTTCCCCTGCGGGTCGTAAAATTCTATTCAGTGGGGCGGAGCGAGGGAAATTGCAAACTCCCCGTAGTATTTTCCTCTCCCGAAGGTCCTGTGCGGAAATTTCTAATATGAACCATAGTAATTAGGGTCTCTGAATGTACAAGGTTGTGGAAGGAGTGAGAGCCAAAGGATAAATTACCTCACTGAGACCTTCCCTTAAGATTCGCTTCAGTTTATCCCAGTCCAATTGTTAAAAACATGTGTAGATAAACAAAAAAAAAATGGTTAATTAGAGTGAGAGATAGAGAGAGAGAATGACCTCATTGAGACCTTCCCTTTACAGTTGTCTCTGCTTTTATTGGGAATGCTTGCAATATTAATATATAGAAATACAAATTGTGAAGTATTAGCGAAGGTGCAACACCTTGTGTGTGTGTGTGAGTGTGTGTGTGTGTGTGTGTGTGTGTGTGTGTGTGTGTGTGTGTGTGTGTGTGTGTGTGTGTGTGTGTGATTACCTAATTGTGTTTACGGGAAAGAGCCCAAAGCTCGTATCTTCCCGTCTCCTGATCGGTTCCATTTTTAGACTTAGTGATACTTATCATACCTGTCCTTAAAACTATGGATTGAGATAGCATTAACTACCTCCTCGCTTAGCCAATTCCAATTATCAACTACTCTTACACTGAAAAAGTATTTCCTTACATCCTGCAAACAAGTTTTCTTACGAAGCTTCAAACTATGACCTCTAGTTCTAGAGCCAGCCATATCGAAATATCGATCCCTATCCACTCTATCATACCCATGAAGGAATTTAAAGACTGTCACCATATCCCCCCTTACTCTTCTAGCTTCGAGTGATGGCAAGTCTAATTCCCTCAGCCTCTCATCATAACCGAGATTGCGTATTTCTGGCACCAGTTTCGTGGCATGTCTTTGAACTTTTTCAAGCTTAGCTATGTGCTTTTTCAAGTGCGGATTCCAAAAGGGGGCTGCATATTCGAGTTTTGGCCTCACATAGGTTACATAAATATTTCTGAACATTTCCTTGTCCATGTGCCTGAAGGCTACCCTTACATTTGATAAGAATGCATATGCTGCCCTTACTACGCCATTTATATGTATTTCTGGAGACAAATCTGCCAGTATGTTTACTCCTAGATCTCTCTCATTTTCTGTCTCTTGAAGTTGTACTCCAGCCACCGAGTAGTCAAGCTTGGGCCTTCTTGCACTTGTACCCATTCTCATTACCTTACATTTTGAGGTATTGAATTTCATTAGCCACTTTTCTGACCACTCATGCAGATTATTTAGATCCTCCTGAAGTTCTCTACCATTGTTCTCGTTTTTTACTTTCTTCACAATCTTTGCATCATCTGCAAACATATTCATGAATGAATTTACAGACTCTGGTAGGTCATTTACATATACAAGGAACAAAAGTGGCCCTAAAACTGAACCCTGTGGAACTCCACTACTAACTCTTCTCCATTCAGACACTGAGTGTCTTACTCTAACCCTCTGTTCCCTTCCTTCTAAGTAAGTTTTTATCCATTCCAAGACATTTCCACCTATTCTAGCCATTGATTGCAGCTTCCTAATAAGTCTCCCATGTGGAACAGTATCAAACGCTTTCTGGAAGTCTAGGAATATGCAATCTGCCCAGCCCTCTCTTTCCTGTAAGATTTGGCTTACCTCATCATAAAATTCTAACAAGTTTGTTACTGTTGATCTTCCTTCTCTGAAGCCATGTTGCCTCACTGACAAAAAGTTGAAGGATTCCAAGTGAAGAGAGATATGTTTCCTTAGTAGTTTCTCCATAAGTTTGCAAACTATGCTGGTCAAGGAAACTGGTCTATAGTTCAGAGCCGTATCCCTCCTTCCCTTTTTGAAGATAGGTATCACATTTGCTTGTTTCCAGCATCTTGGAATCTCCCCCGACTCCAGTGACTCCTTAAATATGATACTTAGTGCCACTGATATTGTGTTTGTGCATTTTTTAAGCACATGAGGGGATATGTCATCAGGACCTGTAGCTTTATGAACATCTAAATCCATCAGCGCTTTGCATACCTCTGTGGCTGTAAGGTTGATGTTCTCTAATACTGGCCCTTGAGCTTCTATCACTGCAATCTGAGGGGGTGGGGTATTTTCTACTGTAAATACTGACTGAAACTCCTTGTTCAATTCTTTGCAGATCTCTTCGTCCGTCTCAGTGATGCTTCCATCCGCTCTCTTTAGCCTTAAAACCTGTTCTTTTACCTTCAGTTTTCCTCTGATAAAGCTGTGGAAAAGCTTGGGATTTTCTTTAGCCTTCCTGGTGATGTCCCTCTCATAATCTCTCTCTGCCTCTCTCCTTTTACTTAGGTAGTCATTTCTTGCTCTTTTGTAGGTTTGCCAGGCATTTATGTTTTTTCTCCTCCTATACCTTTTCCAGCATTTGTCTCTCCACTCCTTAGCTCTTTTACACCCATTATCGAACCATTTCTCTCTGGCATGAATTACACCTACTTTGGTGACAGGTATGCAGCAATCTACTATCTTCCCATATTTCTCACAAAAGATGTCATACATTTCTTGTACAGATTTGTTGTAAAATAAGGTTCTCCAGTCAATAACTGCAAAAAGCTCATTCATTTTGATGTAATCTCCTTTCGGATAGTTCCTCCTCATGTCCTCAGTGCCTCTACTCTCAGGAAGAATGTCTTCAATGATATACTCCATCAACAACACACAGTGGTCACTCTTTCCAATTGGTGGTTCATACTCAATATTTTCAATATCCAACACATTATCTGTGAACACTAGATCAAGTAGTGATGGCTCATCCCCACCCCTGGCTCTTGTTGGTTCCATTACATGTTGGTGTAGGAAATTCCCTTGTACGCAATCTAGGAATCTTGCCCCAAATGAGTCCTCACCACTGTGTGGGTCAAGATTTATCCAATCTATCTCTTTATGATTAAAGTCTCCCATAATCAAAATCCTACATTTTTTCTCCCGCGCCGTGTTAACAACTGAGTTTATGACTTCAATCGTACCTATATGACTTTCCTCATAAATTTCAAGCCTATTTTGGTTCCTTGGTGGGTTGTATACAACAGTTATTATAATGCTCTCTGACCCAGTATTTATGCGAGCAACAAGAAATTCCCTGAACTCACTTTCTATAGCCAAGTTTATTTCTTCAACTTGAATCCTCTCACTTATGAGCAGTGCTATCCCTCCACCAGTCCTCTCAGATCTTTCGACCCTTAGTATTCTGAAGCCCTTAGGAAAAACTGTGACACTGTTTATGTCCTCACTCAACTTAGTCTCTGTAATTGCTACTATATCTGCCTTACTGTTGTGAATCCTATCTTTTAATTCTACTGCCTTACCAGCTAATCCATCAGCATTTGTGTATAACAATCTTAATGAGGCCCCATCCCCTGATCTTCTGTCATTATCTTCTTTATCTCCCCTTTGTCTGGAAGTATTCCGTAACGAAAATTTTTCTTCTCTTCTTCATTTCTTTCATCATTTAACCTTCTTGCCTCTTGCAACAAGTTTTTGATCTTTCCCATCTCTTCCTGTGTTCTGTATCGTCTAATGAACACTTCTTTGCATTCTTGAAGGTCTTTTAGACTTTTTTTCTCAACAATATTTCCCTACATGTCTCCCCTCTCTCAAAGGTTACTTTTGTTGGTCTCGGCTTTCCTTCCCTCGAATATTTACCTAGTTGGTGTATGTTTACAATATCCTCAGGACCACACACCACTCCAAGCTTTCTTATCAGGTCTACAACGTTAGCTTTATTTTCTTCAAGTCTCCCCTGCCATGTTGGCTCCTGGGATTCACTTATGCCTGAGATTACCACTGTCTTCTCCTTATCAAGTGCCTGTCTGATGAGTGGGTTTGCGTGTGTGTGTAGTGCCTAGATGATTACCTCATATTGCTGTGGTTAGTGCAAGGAAGTTTTTTTTTTATGAAATGTGTTCATCCCCCATATATTGTTCACAGTCTCATGTGTTCCAGATTCTCCCATACAGGAGGACACAAATACTTTTACTATGCACAGACCGTTCTCGTAATTACACCCGAAAGGTGTGGCAAGTTTCTATTATTATTATTATTATTATTATTATTATCATTATTATTATTATTATTATTATTATTATTATTATTATTATTATTATTATTATTTTTAATATTAATATTGTTATTATTAATATTGTTTTTATTATTATTATTATTATTATTATTATTATTATTATTATTATTTTTAATATTAATATTTTTATTAGTAATATTGTTGTTATTATTATTATTATTATTATTATTATTATTATTATTATTGTTATTATTATTATTATTATTATTCACTAACACACCTCTATGCTGTCATCTTTTATAGCAATACTTGCCGTAGATAAGATCTTCTCATTGTCTAAATAAATATATTTCCTGTGAAATTTTTCACATTCTTGTTATTCATTTTATGTATACATATAAACACATATATACATACATACACACACACACACACACACACACACACACACACACACACAAATCTGTACAAGAAATGTATGACATCTTTTGTGAGAAATATGGGAAGATAGTAGATTGCTGCATACCTGTCACCAAAGTAGGTGTAATTCATGCCAGAGAGAAATGGTTCGATAATGGGTGTAAAAGAGCTAAGGAGTGGAGAGACAAATGCTGGAAAAGGTATAGGAAGAGAAAAAACATAAATGCCTGGCAAACCTACAAAAGAGCAAGAAATGACTACCTAAGTAAAAGGAGAGAGGCAGAGAGAGATTATGAGAGGGACATCACCAGGAAGGCTAAAGAAAATCCCAAGCTTTTCCACAGCTTTATCAGAGGAAAACTGAAGGTAAAAGAACAGGTTTTAAGGCTAAAGAGAGCGGATGGAAGCATCACTGAGACGGACGAAGAGATCTGCAAAGAATTGAACAAGGAGTTTCAGTCAGTATTTACAGTAGAAAATACCCCACCCCCTCAGATTGCAGTGATAGAAGCTCAAGGGCCGGTATTAGAGAACATCAACCTTACAGCCACAGAGGTATGCAAAGCGCTGATGGATTTAGATGTTCATAAAGCTACAGGTCCTGATGACATATCCCCTCATGTGCTTAAAAAATGCGCAAACACAATATCAGTGGCACTAAGTATCATATTTAAGGAGTCACTGGAGTCGGGGGAGATTCCAAGATGCTGGAAACAAGCAAATGTGATACCTATCTTCAAAAAGGGAAGGAGGGATACGGCTCTGAACTATAGACCAGTTTCCTTGACCAGCATAGTTTGCAAAGTTATGGAGAAACTACTAAGGAAACATATCTCTCTTCACTTGGAATCCTTCAACTTTTTGTCAGTGAGGCAGCATGGCTTCAGAGAAGGAAGATCAACAGTAACAAACTTATTAGAATTTTATGATGAGGTAAGCCAAATTTTACAGGAAAGAGAGGGCTGGGCAGATTGCATATTCCTAGACTTCCAGAAAGCGTTTGACACTGTTCCACATGGGAGACTTATTAGGAAGCTGCAATCAATGGCTAGAATAGGTGGAAATGTCTTGGAATGGATAAAAACTTACTTAGAAGGAAGGGAACAGAGGGTTAGAGTAAGACACCCAGTGTCTGAATGGAGAAGAGTTAGTAGTGGAGTTCCACAGGGTTCAGTTTTAGGGCCACTTTTGTTCCTTGTATATGTAAATGACCTAC
The DNA here is from genome assembly GCA_037179515.1 of Halocaridina rubra. Classification (NCBI taxonomy): domain Eukaryota; kingdom Metazoa; phylum Arthropoda; class Malacostraca; order Decapoda; family Atyidae; genus Halocaridina; species Halocaridina rubra. The sequence continues at coordinate 86,701 of JAXCGZ010017161.1, read as the reverse complement.
CAGAGTCTGTAAATTCATTCATGAATATGTTTGCAGATGATGCAAAGATTGTGAAGAAAGTAAAAAACGAGAACAATGGTAGAGAACTTCAGGAGGATCTAAATAATCTGCATGAGTGGTCAGAAAAGTGGCTAATGAAATTCAATACTTCAAAATGTAAGGTAATGAGAATGGGTACAAGTGCAAGAAGGCCCAAGCTTGACTACCCGGTGGCTGGAGTACAACTTCAAGAGACAGAAAATGAGAGAGATCTAGGAATAAACATACTGGCAGATTTGTCTCCAGAAATACATATAAATGGTGTAGTAAGGGCAGCATATGCATTCTTATCAAATGTAAGGGTAGCCTTCAGGCACATGGACAAGGAAATGTTCAGAAATATTTATGTAACCTATGTGAGGCCAAAACTCGAATATGCAGCCCCCTTTTGGAATCCGCACTTGAAAAAGCACATAGCTAAGCTTGAAAAAGTTCAAAGACATGCCACGAAACTGGTGCCAGAAATACGCAATCTCGGTTATGATGAGAGGCTGAGGGAATTAGACTTGCCATCACTCGAAGCTAGAAGAGTAAGGGGGGATATGGTGACAGTCTTTAAATTCCTTCATGGTTATGATAGAGTGGATAGGGATCGATATTTCGATATGGCTGGCTCTAGAACTAGAGGTCATAGTTTGAAGCTTCGTAAGAAAACTTGTTTGCAGGATGTAAGGAAATACTTTTTCAGTGTAAGAGTAGTTGATAATTGGAATTGGCTAAGCGAGGAGGTAGTTAATGCTATCTCAATCCATAGTTTTAAGGACAGGTACGATAAGTATCACTAAGTCTAAAATGGAACCGATCAGGAGACGGGAAGATACGAGCTTTGGGCTCTTTCCCATAAACACAATTAGGTAATCACAATTAGGTAATCACACACACACACAGCTTGACTACTCGGTGGCTGGAGTACAACTTCAAGAGACAGAAAATGAGAGAGATCTAGGAGTAAACATACTGGCAGATTTGCCTCCAGAAATACATATAAATGGCATAGTAAGGGCAGCATATGCATTCTTATCAAATGTAAGGGTAGCCTTCAGGCACATGGACAAGGAAATGTTCAGAAATATTTATGTAACCTATGTGAGGCCAAAACTCGAATATGCAGCCCCCTTTTGGAATCCGCACTTGAAAAATCACATAGCTAAGCTTGAAAAAGTTCAAAGACATGCCATGAAACTGGTGCCAGAAATACGCAATCTCAGTTATGATGAGAGGCTGAGGGAATTAGACTTACCATCACTCGAAGCTAGAAGAGTGAGGGGGGGATATGGTGACAGTCTTTAAATTCCTTCATGGTTATGATAGAGTGGATAGGGATCGATATTTTGATATGGCTGGCTCTAGAACTAGAGGTCATAGTTTGAAGCTTGGTAAGAAAACTTCTTCGCAGGATGTAAGGAAATACTTTTTCAGTGTAAGAGTAGTTGATAATTGGAATTGGCTAAGCGAGGAGGTAGTTAATGCTATCTCAATCCATAGTTTTAAGGACAGGTATGATAAGTATCACTAAGTATAAAATGGAACCGATCAAGAGACGGGAAGATACGAGCTTTGGGCTCTTTCCCGTAAACACAATTAGGTAACCACAATTAGGTAATCACACACACACACACACACATATATATATATATATATATATATATATATATATATATATATATATATATATATATATATATATATTATACACACGTCCAGATGCCCATAATGACAGTAGCCCTCTCCACTGATCCTGGCTTGGGACCTGCAAGGAGTTGAGCTGTCTTGTCATTTCTTTTTTATGTTAAATAATGATTCTGTTTCTTTATTTGTAATTTTATTGCATCAATCCCAGAAGAGGCACCTGATGTGACTTATAGGTTCTTGATTTAGAATTGGGGTTTGATTACGTGAAGCACGTGTTTCGTAAGGTTTGGCTAACCTAACCTCACTCGCAAAGTAAGCACCAACAATTACATTAGGTGCCTCTTCTGAGATTGATCCCTTGTGTTATGAAGGACGCGTCAGGGGAGGGTGACGGAAATTTTTTTATATTTTCTTTCTATTACTCTTTCTCATCCTCTTCTTCTCTTCCTTTTATCTTTCTTATTTGTATTTTTTATTCTATATATTCTTTTCTTTCTATATATTCTTTCTACTCTTGTTTGTCTTCTTCCAGGCCTCCTCCTCCTCCTCCTTTTTTTCATCCTTTTTAGTATATTTATGCTATTATTTTCTTCCTGAATATTCTCTCTTCTCTTATTTATCTTCTCCCAGACCTCCTCCTCCTCCTCCTTTTTTTCATCCTTTTTAGTATATTTATGCTATTATTTTCTTCCTGAATATTCTCTCTTCTCTTATTTATCTTCTCCCAGACCTCCTCCTCCTCCTCCTTTTTTTCATCCTTTTTAGTATATTTATGCTATTATTTTCTTCCTGAATATTCTCTCTTCTCTTATTTATCTTCTCCCAGACCTCCTCCTCCTTTTTTCTTCCTTTTTTCGTATTTTTCTTTTATATTTTCTTTTCTTTCTTAATATTCTCTCTCATCTTGTTTATCTTCTTTCAGACATCCTCCTCCTCCTCCTCCTCCTCCTCCTCCTCCTCCTCCTCCTCCTCCTCCTCCTCCTCCTCCTCCTCCTCCTCCTCCTCCTCCTCCTCCTCCTCCTGTAGATTCGAGCTGGTCTCCCTCTCTCTATATGATGCACGACATAGTTAAAAGGTTTCATCCTACGCCATCTCTTTTCCTATACATTAACATCATCATTACTTTCACCATCATCATCATCATCAACAATGATTATCATTTTTACTTCTTCTTCTTCTACTTCATCTACATCTATTCCCACTTTTATGTGGGGTCGATGTTTCTGGCCAGTTATCTGTACTGGCCATAGTTTGGTTTTGGCAAAATTTTTATGGCCGGATGCCCTTCCTGCCGCCAACCCTCCCCATCTACCCGGGCTTGGGACCGGCACCAAGTTGAGGCTGGCTTGCCCCCTTCAGTGGCTGGGTTAATGATTATCATTTTCACACGGCGCAAAAATTGATGAAAATACCGTTTTGGTTCTATACTACTTCGATAAAATCCTTCATATTATAGCATTATTGTATGTTTGTATTTGTGTGTATGTTTTCTTTATATGTTTGTGTGTATTAACAGCTATTGGTGATATTGTCTGTATATACATGTGTGTGTTTGCATCTCTTATTGTTAATTCTACTTATGCATAGCTTGTTTTCAGACGTGAATGTGTTTTTTTACTGATTCTATTTTACACACTTAATCCCCACTTTATTGAGGCTGGACACAGGTTGGAGTTAGGATGTTAAGGATAAATGCCCATCCTAACGCCCTCGCGGTGGGCTCAAACACGGGCTTGTCACTTCCCGAGGCGAGCGCTCTAACCTCTTTGCTACCTCAGTCCTCTCAGACGTGAATGAAAATAGAAAAAAAAATGCAATGCTTTTTAGGTTAGAATAACAAGTGATTCGGTTTTACGTCTCGAACTCCCTTTTCTACTAAGGGCTAGGACGGTTGCCTTCTTGCGAAGGACTTGTTTTGGCAGATGTAATCGTTACCCTGAGTGTATGCCCTTCCTAACCTCATTATTTTTTTTTACTTTAAATTTGGGGTCTTGTATTGGAGAAAAAAAAAACAAAAATATCATTTTTATTTAATATAATAGAAAACTGAGACTGTGGTAGCGCAGTGGTTAGAGCGTTCGACTTGGGAAGTGACAAGCCCGTGTTCGAACCCACCGCGGGGTGTTAGGAAGGTCATCCAGCCTGAAAACCCAGCTCTGACCAATGTGTCTACCCACATTCGAATTTTTGTAGTTTATATATGTACATTTCTCATATTTTTCTATTAATTTTCATTCTAATAAATTCCTTACCAGTTTTTTTATGCACGTATATCCTATTCCTAATCAGTTTTAATTTTTATTCCCAAATATTCTTTACCAGTTTTTATTTTTATTCACATATTCCTTTCCGGTTTATTTTATTATTATTTTTACTTATTCTTTACCAGTTTTTATTTCATTTACATATTCTTTGCCAGTTTTTATTTTTATTGACATGCATATTCCTTACCAGTTTTATTTTCATTCTTACCAGTTTTTTTTTTATTCATATACATATTCCTAACCAGTTTTAATATTTGTTAAGTTAT
>JAXCGZ010017161.1:42500-77500 GCA_037179515.1 Halocaridina rubra | reverse complement strand
CTCTCTCTCTCTCTCTCTCTCTCTCTCCTCTCTCTCTCTCTCTCTCTTTCTGTAACTAGTCGAGTATATTTGCTTAGGACTTATGTTCAATCCACATTCTACATTCTCTCTCTCTCTCTCTCTCTCTCTCTCTCTCTCTCTCTCTCTGCATATATATATATATATATATATATATATATATATATATATATATATATATATATATATATATATATATATATATATACACACACACACACACACCACACATACATGTTTGTATGTATGTATGTATCTATGTCTCTCAGTGCTTTGGGTTTTGGTAATCAATATAGTACTTCTCGAGCTCTGCAAAGATGAGAAAATATTCCAATGTAGGATGATTTTTACCTGTACATATTCTTAGTTTAAGAAATTGTTTGACTAAACTTGTTCTTTTCTTTATCTTACTTTTTGTAGAGAGAGAGAGAGAGAGAGAGAGAGAGAGAGATTATATTTTTATTTTATTTTATTAATTTATTGCGCCAAGGCGTCAGACATTACATGAGTTCATACAAATAATGCTTCAAATGGATATAAAACCAAGAATTGAACATGGTTTACAGGGAGGTGTACATATTGATAAAACATTGCTGCATACTAACACACAACTCACAGAATGGCAGCACAGAGTACATTATATGCAAAAGTAAAGCTCAGAGAAACGCAGAATGCACAAACAGAATTATATAGCAACATACAGAAAATATATGTATAATTCAATATAATTAATGGCCACCAAAGTGAGGAAAACGAGCAAGAATAACATCAAGGTTGTCATCATTAAGTAAAAATGAGCAGATCTGTATTAAGTTCTGACCTCGTGGTAAAACATCTCTCACTGCGGGGCACTGAAGACAATAGTGGTCAAGAGTGTTAGCATTAGTTCGGTCGCATAATGTACAGGAGGTGTACTGTGGCATATCTAGAGTCTGGGAGACCTGCCATAAAGGCCGATACCCCATTCTGAGCCGAGCACTAACTACATTGTTTTTCCGCACCATTAACCCGCGTCTGCGATACTTGTAGCGACTGTGAAGGAAGTGATCATGGTGCTGTATGGACACACTGAGAGAGAGAGAGAGAGAGAGAGAGAGAGAGAGAGAGAGAGAGAGAGAGAGAGAGAGAGAGAGAGAGAGAGAGAGAGAGAGAGAGGTATTTGCCCTTATATTCGAATCATAACAAAGAAGTCGTTTCTCTGTCTGTGCTAAAGAGTGTTATTTAGTGATTTCGAAATAATTATTGTTGTCTTATAAGCTCCTTGGGCAGATGTATCCAGTATTACTTGAATTTTTAGAAAATAAATTATCCCATTTATCATTCTATATTATTCATATAGTAATGTATAAAGTATTACTCATTTCCATCGAAACAAAGTTTTTTTTTTTTTATGATTTGCATGGGCAAATTTATCAAACATTACTAAGTTTTTTCTCTAATAAAATTTCCCATTTTTTCTTATAATCATCATAGGCAAATTTATCGAGTGTCATTCCCATTTTTTATCTTATCTTTATGGGCAAATTTATCGGGTATAACTCATTTATATTGGAATGAAGTGTACCTTGGGGGGGGGGGGGAATGAATAGAGAAAATTATGTTCTCTCTCTCTCTCTCTCTCTCTCTCTCTCAAGAACAAGTTATAACGCATTTTAACTTTACGAATTTTACCATACGTACATCAGGACATGTACACAGAGGCACTCTCTTTGCTGTACAAACGTTCACTTTACATCTTTAAGTCAACTATTGATTATAGGTATAATTCAATTAATTCACCACTTTCGCGCGCATTCTACCCATTTGAAAATTCTGACAAAATGTCTGTTTCACATCATTCTGTTATCGCGTACGGTGAATAGGCATTTTTCTGGGAATTTTCAGTGTAAATTGGCATCATTCATAATGATATATTGCGGTTATCTGAAATACGTAGACCCTTGCAAGATCTAAGAACAAGTCAATACAGTTATAAAATATTAGTGAATACGTGTAATTTGCTTTTAAACAGATAATTCAGTGAGTTGATGATAAGAAACAATAATATTATAGAAAATCTGAAATGTTTATAGAGTGACAACGTAAAGTTTTAAAACGCAAAGGAGAAGATGTCTACACGTGAATAGAAAAGGAAAAGCTGTCTACACGTGAATGGCAAAGCGTCTCGCGCGTCCCGCCGGTGCATGTCGGGTAACGAAAGATGCACCATCCCGCCATAATAATAATTTCAGAGTAATAACTTTTATTTTCCCAAACTTCTCTTACTGTAATGATGCATCAACAAGTAGTTAGTATGTTTTGTCGAGAGCCTTATGTTACTAATCGAAATTCACGAAAATCGAAATATGTGTACATAATTTATGTGTACCGGGAGGGAGGCCAGTGCCCTCTCGCGGCACAATGCCAAACTTCCAATCCCGCCAGACTGTCATTTTAATACTTTTGTCCTCCCAAACTTCACCTATTATAATAAAACACATATAAATAAGCATTTTGTGTATTATAAATAATTATAATACCAATAATAAATAAAGAAAAGAGGAAATAATTTCATTATTTATAGGTGGAAGGCTGTGCCCTCTAGCGGCACAATGTTTAACTTTCAATCCCATTATGGCCGATGTTTGGAATTGATCTTGTGAAAGAAGACCCATAAAAAATCGTCTCTCTCCGCCTTCTATTTTTATGCTTTGACCTCCGCTGGGATCATCTGTGATCTCTAAAGACTAGGGGCTATCCATTGGTAAGAATAAACGCTGTGAATACACGTTATTTGATCGGTAAATGAGTGTAAAATATTACCGTAAATGTCTATACACACGCTTCGTTGGGGTAATAATTTCTTTGTTTCTCTGAAGTTTGTTTTTGTACCTTGATCGAATCTCAGATCATCTTTGAACATTACAGGCTAAGGGCTATTTATAGGTAAAAATATGCTGAGTAAATATGGTTTATTTAAATGGTAAATTGGTGTAAAATATTACCGTAAACGCCATAGGAGTTTTGGGGGGGTTATATTTGCGGTTGTTTGTGGCATCTATGTTTGGCACTGTTATTCGTCATCACACGTTGCTAAATATCATGTTGCGTCGTCCACAGTGACGATTTACTCGTTGTAGTTGATATTTCATCTAGTTAGACTAATACTAGATAATTACTAGTTTATTATGGCAATTGCCATTCTTGTTCCGGGTTTTGGTCCCGCTTTGAGCTTAGGAATAATATTTCCTATTTCATCATTATTATTTTTGACCTTTTGTGTAATTACACGTGATCATCGACCGATAATTTAGGTCTAATTTGAGCTGTTGTTAAATGACAAAGAAATAACAAACTTGAATAATGAAATAAGATGTACGCTTGGAAATAGCGTTGCCATATGCCGGGCATGTCATTTTTTGCTATCTTGTCCTTATCTGTGTAATTATTTATTGACACTTTCAGAGTTTCTGTTTCGTAAGTCCTTGCATTGCCCTTGACAGTCATATATGGTATAAATGACCACAAAAAAGTTTTGCAAAGTTATTGTGTATACTTGCTATATAAGTGTTGCCATATGCCGGGTTCATATATATATATTTTTTTTTTGCCATCTTGACCTTATCTTTGTATTTTTTTTTTATTGATAGGGTTAAGGTTGTTTCTCAACAAAGCCAAACACTGGTCTTAGCAGTCATTTATGGTCTAAATAGCATTATATATAAGAAAAAAAAACTAGTATATCTTCCATGGGTAGAGTGCATTGAACTTAGCAAAGGTCTTTTTTGTTTGTTTGGTTGTTTCTATCCGGAGAATATTTATGCCATAGGGCAGGTGTAAAATACCTTGTGTTGTTTTAACTTGTGGACGTTATAAAAACTTAGTGGTTGTGTTGTTGTTATAAAGTATATAAAAGACACTTGAGGAAATTGTTGTTTTACACTCCTAACTAGTTTACTTTTTTCTTAACCTTCACATACTAAGATAGATAGGGTTAGTTTCTCCCACTTAGTAAACTAGTTTTACGCCTTCATTTTCTAGTTTCATTTTTCTTTCCTTATTAAATTTCTTTATTTTTCTGTATAATAGTTTTGACAGCTACATAGCCAGTTGGGCTATGTATCTGCTTTCATGTGTAATTTAGCATAATGTTTTATTAAATTAGCCAAGGGGTATCATTACTTTATGTAATACTGCTAGGGCACTGCCATTTTTTGAAGGCAGAGATGCTGAATCAACCATTTGGATTAGTGATATGATTGTAATTGAAAGTGTTTACACTCATACTTTAAAATATATCTAATGCCTTTGAGTAAAAAAAAATCCTCTTAATACATTCCCTGTAACTTTTCCATAGTGCATCCTCTCAGTTCAGATGACATAAATTCATTCATTTCTGTTATACTGAATTAACATTTTAATAAAGATTCAATTTTGTTCTGGTTAGGATATAAATATTGTGACTCATGTGATGTCATACCACAATGACTACCAAACAATAAGCTGAAAGTTTGGAATAACCTGTGTCTAATGATGTAGGTAGACTTTTTCTCTCACGCTACGGTAGATTTCTTTGTATATTTTTCACTGTTTACATGATAATTGCATTATCTCATTATGGAAAATATGAAATATATATTAATATTTATAACAGAAAATAGTACAAGGTGTATTATGTCGAGTTTGTAAAGGTAGAATACTTTTATATTTATTGTGAGTTATTAGATTTGTTGCAGTATCTTGTTTTGATATCTTAGGTGTTTACAACACACCTTTACTCATAGTCTAAGCATTTGCAAATCATGACTGTACTGATAAATATTATGGTATGAATTCACCACACAAAAATATCTTCGTAGACATTCCTTCCGCAGTAGTCCATACCTGGATCTCTCACTTCTTGAAAGTTTCTTTTGAGTTATGGAGATAATGATTCACGGTAGGTTGGCACTCGATTAGATCTCAGAGTGGCAGTGGTAAGAGATCCTCCAGCTTTTCTGGTCAGGGCATGCCTTTCTTTCTTGTTTCCACCATGGCTTCTACTGTTGATTCTTTCCCTTAAGTTAGCCTGTCATTATTTAACTTAGGGAGCTTGTCATAATGCATAGTATCGAATATTATCCCCTTACTATTGTGTGATTTATGCTCATCGGTAATTATATCCATAACATTTGCATATTTGCTGGTAAGATCCAAGCAGAGATTCTCATGATATTTGCCTTGGGACATTCTTATCTTCCTTGCGGGGTTGACTTTTATATTTTGCATTGCTGATACCCGAAGTATATTTAAGTAGGAATAAATCCAGTTTCCACGCACTTATATGGTACACTTACTCAAAAAGACCATTACTTAATTTATACAAACAAAATTTTCTCTGTTGCAGCTGTTGTAATTATAAAACTCATACATAGCCATCTATAGTTTTCCTTCACTTTCCTCTGTAAAGTGCTTCATCCACATTTATTGTTAATTTTTTAGCAAATTTCATATGCTTTCATTAAGTATATTTTAGTACAGTTCTAACAACCTTGTGCTTCATTTAAGTGTCTCTTGATACAGTTTTCCCAACCTTCTGCTTCATTTTAAGTGTCTCTTGATACTTCTTCACCAGCCTTGTGCTTCATTCAAGTGTCTGTTTTATACAGCTCCAGCAACCTTGTGCATTATTTGAATGTGGTTTGATATTGTTCCACCAACCTTTTGCTTCATTTTAATGTCTTTATATGGCTCCTCTAGCCTGCTGGCTAGTACAGTGGTAACGCGCTGGCTTCGCATTCATGAGGTCGAAAGATCGGTTCCCGTCCAAGACCGAGAGTTTAAGCTGTTTACTGGCAGGAACTGCTGTGGGTGGACACCACAGTGGGGGGTTGGGGCTTACCCTGGCTGACGAATACCCATTGTATTGAAATGGAAATAAAGTATTATTATTATTATTATTGTGCTTCGTTTAAGTGTCTATTGATACAGCTCTATAAATCTTGTGCGTTTAAGTGTTTGATACAGCTCCACAAGCCTTGTGCTTTGTTCAAGTGTCCGTTAATACAGCTCCACAAGCCTTGTGCTTTGTTCAAGAGTCCGTTAATACAGCTCCACAAACCTTGTGCTTTGTTTGAATGTCTTATGATACAGCTCCACCAACCATGCCTTTGGCTGTAACAACCCCTTCAATTTTTATATTAATCGTTCCCTGTTATAATGCAGTCTTGTCCTACTCTTCATTGAATTTTGTAGCTAAATTCACCATAAACATCGACATGTGTATTTACTCTTAGTAAAGGCTTTTGTTTGTTTCAAGTCCACATTTATTTTGAATTCTACCTATCCCACCCAGTTTTTATGTTTCTCAATGTTTTCAGAGGGTAGATCTATTTACACAGCCCTTCCTACATACTGTACGTAACTTGGTGCCACTTTTGTTGTTATCTACGGGTCATTAATCTACTTCCTACCTAGTAGATATTTTTTCCTTGTACAGTAGATAACTAGCAGAACTATCACTGGTATCTTTCCTATTGTTCGTTTATATTGCTCCCCTTAAACTTATTTAACATCTTTGTAAAACTTTTCCATTGTGCTTTGAGAACCTATTTATATTTCCTCTATATATTAGTATTATGGTAACATTCTCTTATTTCTGCCTTGTCCTTACAGTGAGGGTATATTTCTTTGCCCCCACCCAGATGTGGGAAAAGAGAATGTAAAGAAACCACTCCCTGAATGAAAACTAAATTCCTAGTCATAGTGATTCAGATCCTATACCCTTTACATCAGGAGCTGCACGCATTCCAGTCGTATGAAGGTTACAGACATTTCATACAGCCTGCTGTTCTATTTTCCAAGGCAACTTTGGACATGCCACTTTATTATAACTGTTGATATTCATTTTATCATATTGCCCTGTTTGTTTGTCTGAATTTTTCTTTTTATATTTCATTGTCACAAATCACTGTACTGAGTAAATTATATCAGTAATAGTTACTAGATTTTATAAAATGTGTATACCCTGTATCATCATGGGTTGCGATGGTTAGAGACCCAATTCCTAACGGTTATAGCTACCCAGGGGTAAGGTGGATTAATTTATATGCTTTCTTAGTTGATTTGGGGCGTTCCGCTTTTCTTATTTGAAATCCTTTCCTATATAAAATTTAATTACTAAGCATGCTGAGTAACGAAATAAGTTCCTTTACTATACCAATAATAATAATAGTAATGAAATTTCGTAGCTAATTTTACTAAATATTAACCTTTTTGATTTCCAGGTGGAATAGTCACAATCAACATAATACACAAAACAATTGGTACATGGATCCGCACAAGACTGGCGGGGGCATGAATCAACCGCCACCACCTGCACACAATATGCCAGGTCCTCCTCAGCACCCTGTGACGCAGCATCCTACAACCATGGCGCAAAACATGCCTCGACCCATGACCGCTAATTACCCCATGCAACCTCGACCAGCTCATACTGGTTCCCAGAGTTCTATGTCCCCCAAGCCATCTGTCAGTCCCACAGGGCACATGGGGCCAAAACCAACCAATCCTGTTAATATAAATCCCAAACCCATGGTGCCTGCTGCTAACATGCAGCAAGTACAGCCTCCTAAGCCACAATCTCAGATGCACCCTTCAATTCAGATTAAACCTAATCCTCCACCTTCAGGTGTGACAAGCATGCAGCAGATGCCCAAGCCCAATCAAGGCACAGTGCCCGCAGTTGTTACTTCGGCAGGACCCAAAATGCCCATGATGCAGCAAGGACCTCCACAAATGCAGCACCAACAACCACATCTGCAGCAGCAGCAAGTTCCAAAAGCTGCTGCACTTCAACAGAATGCCACCATTACCCCTAAGCCGGCAGGAAACCCTCCAACACAAGCTCCTGGAGTTTCTCCTCAAAAGCCTCTTGCATCTCAACCTACCACCCAATCCATGCCAAGTATGATGCAGCAGAAACTGCAGCAGCAAAACTTACCCCTGACAAAACCAATGGGTGGTTCCACTCCCTCCGCTGCCACGATAACTCCCGTCGCTCCCAAGACATCCCATCCAACTTTGGCTTCTATACCAGCCCTTAATCCTAAGCCTCTGACACAGTCCTCAGGAATACCACCTTCACAGCAGGTACTTCCACCAAGACCAATTAGTCAGAATCTAACAGTGACACAGAAGCCACCCCAACTACAGCAGGCCAAATCGTTGCCACTTCCTATGTCCAACACGTCGGCAACCATGTCACAACTTTCAAACAGTCCAGCGACCATCACTCCCATAGCAAATATACCAGCGACTGTCACTCCTATTTCCAAGCCCCCTCAGGCAACTCCCACATCCAAACCAGTACCTGCGGCTATGCCTATACCTCCTACATCAGCACCTGTAGCATCAGCTGGAAATTTAGCTCCAACACAAGCACCTCCATCATCAGCTCCACAAGCTGTAGCACCAACTTCTGGCCCAACTCCATATCAGCCACATGCTCCACCTTCAAGTAACCCAAATCCAGTATCTCAAGCAGTTCCTTCTGCCCCACATTCAGCTCCATCTAACTTGCCAAAGCAAGTCACCCCTTCAGGCCCACCTTCAGGTATACCAGCTCCTCCCACCACTACTACATCTGTTCCTCCAGTAAGTACCCTTGCACAGAAAGTGGTGGAACCACCAAAACCAGTGGAGCCATCAAAACCTGTAGAGCCATCAAAACCGGTAGAGCCATCAAAACCTGTAGAGCCAACAAAACCAACAGAACCATCAAAACCAGTGGAACCTGTGAAGCCTGTTGAAGCTTCAAAGCCAGCTGTGGGGATTTCCCCCATGAAGCCTCTCTCAACTCCAAGCGTTAATGGAGTTCCTATTAAGCCTCCTGTAAAACCAGTAGCTCCTGCACCAGTAAAACCCGTGGAAAATGAAACAAAGCCACAACCAGTAAGCACACCCACTCCTAAACCTACGCCACCTGTAACTAAAACTGTGACAGAACCTCCTGCTTCTGCTCCTCCCAAGAAAGAAGCCCCTCCACAGCCTACCCGGGCCAGTGCTAAGACTTCAAATGAGACCCCTGATGCTAAAGCCGTAAACCATGCTGTACCTGAGGATTCTTCATCTGAGACTCCCAAAAAAACTAGAACACCAAGAGTGAGTTATTTTTTCTAAAATTGAGCCTTGCGCACATAACTTTTTGTTTAGTGATGAGATTAAATTGACAGTATTTTGTATTTGTGAAATATTAAAACATTTCCCAATTTATAATTCAGCAAAAACGCGTGACACCAGTTGAAACAACTCCCAGCGATGAGCGACGCAGCAAAAGATCCCGTCAACCAGCCCCAGTGTTCCAGTCTCCCGGATTGGAAGCCCTTTCCAGAGTACGGAAAACCAGTGACACTGCTGCTTCACCAAAATCCCCTCAGGAGAAGCTCATCATATTCTTTAAGTAAGAAGACCTGCTGTTCACATTTTGATTTTTAAATGAGATTTCCAACCCCTCAACTTGATGCCACATCATGCATAACCGTAAACTGATCAAAATAGAATGAAACAGGGCTGCTTTTTACCCTGCACATCACACAACCTAACCCTTGTTAAGTGTTTTACCACAAGTGAAAATATTCTAAGAGGAAGGGTTTACCAACCCTTTACCTCTGTCCTATATAACCATAATTTATAACAAATACAGTCCAAGTGCAGATTAGTTACTTTCCTGCCTTTTGGGGTATGTATATTGTATTTGGAAGTGTTTTCAGTTATGTAAAGTTATTTTGCGCTAGTTTTTAAGATTTTATTTAGATAAAGGCCACAGTTTTTGCAAGACTTCACTGATTGTCTTCCACAACTTTCATGTCTAGTCTGAAGAGCTATTAATAAGCTTTCACATTATCCTAATGTGTATGAAAATATTTCAGGAATGAACATGTGGCTGTGAGAAATTCCGAAGGCACCTTCTTTTTATGTCAAGTTGTCCAAAATGTATTCAAAAATACCAGAAAAATTAAGATTCGGTGGTTGACTCCCGTGGACGAAAAAGACCCCAAGTGTGATAAATACAATCCAGATTACTACGATAAAACAGGTAGGCGCTTGCTTTTGCTGTTCCACCACTAGCTGCCTAAGTCAAAATTCATGTACATAAAGTCTGGACCCTACACTGGCCCCAGGTTCAGTCTTGACCCTGGGTCTGGATTAGTTTTCACTGTCTTGTCTCGTTACCAATTAAACTGTGCATTTCCTTGGGAGGTCAGTGATTTCCTATAGTTTTACCTGTTTATTTGGCCATAGCCTGGAGATCACTGGGTCTGCGTGATTGGAGAGGATGTTTGTGCTATCACTGTCCCTTGTATATCTTTCCCCAAGTACCAGTTTTTGGCATGTTAAGTTACTCTTTAGTGCATGTCTCTGAAGTTCATTTTCATTGCTTTGTCTGTCCAAATTAGACATTTGGCCTAAGTTAACAAGTGTGACTTGGTCTTGTATAGTGGTATGCACTTTTTTGCCAAGCAGGTGGTCTGTTAATTGTAAAACAAGACTTACAAATTGTGACTGGTTTTGATCATTTTTCTTAGAATTCACTTGAACTCTTTTGAGAAATTAATTTGCCTTTCTTTATGAAATGCTTTGTGTCTGTATTTTATTAGAGATTCTTCTTTTTTTATACCCAAAGAGGCATATCATGCTTTACACAAATTATATAAAATTATTATTATTGCTATTATTATAGTAATTTTTATTTTAATTACCACACTATATTTTTTTATGGTAGTACATAGCATTTGTCTTATATACAACTCTATCATTGTTATTAATGTGGTTCTAATTTTACAGATTTTGATTGCATTCTTACGTCCGTAAGTTTAGACAGATTAGAGAGGAATACATTGCGGCTAAAGCCCGACGAACATACGCGTATTATGAACATACTTCAGCGTGCTGTGGACTTGGAGAAGGGTGTTATTTCTGCCAAACCAGATGTAGATGCGGATCACCCTGATGGCTGTGAGTAACTTAATCCGTTATTTTCGTAGTATCCTGAGTACACTCGATCTTCTAATAGGCTTTTTCACGGCTTATCCCTATACGTGGCGTGTTGCAGGAAGCAAATACTCTTACTTTTTTTACCTCATTTTTTGCAGTTATTTGTACATTTAATTTTTTTTTTTTTTAATTGGGTTTTATACTTTTGTCTTTTCTTATTTTACACATGTATTGATTGTTTTATTTTTATTTTATTACTATTTCATGTTGCACACACAGCAAAGGTATAACTATCCATTTTGGCAGTAAGAGAATAAAGAAAATTATGACCTTCATCATATGTGATGAACTGGAGATACCACCTTCCCATGATGAACTTTTGTCACAAAGCTCGTGGGAAAAGTAAGAATGGGCAGCTCGTATTGAAGGCTTATTTACCTCTCTTTTCAATACCTTTGTTTTTACGTTGTCTTTTCTGGTAGGACTTGGCATGGTGTAGGAAATTAAAAATTTTCAGGAAAAAAGAAATTTATCCCAGAACCTCATGTAAAGTTAAATAACCCCATAAATTGTTAGGTTAGGTGACTTGCCTTGTATATATGAACAATCAGAGAGCACCCTGTGGTTACTATCCTATACTATCCTAAAACTTGTACTAATTTTACACTGAACTGAATGACTTGTCCATATATTCTTGAGTTCTCATGTAATGCTGTTTTCCGTACACTTGTACAGTAATTAGAAAAATAGTGAAGATATATTACGTTATATAATATTATTGTGAACTTTATTAAGGGGGACTGCAGTCTTATTTTGGAAGTGTCAAAACTGTATTCGAGCCCACCATAAGGTGCTAGGAACAGCATCCAGCCATAAATTCCCAGCTCCAACCTGTCTTGTGTTCACTCGCATTTGCGTTGGGATTATTAGTGACACACAGAGTAATTATTATAATGAACTCTGCATGTTAGTAAACAAGTAACTGTGCAACGAGTAAGAGGTAGAGAGGGTGGCTAGTATATGCCATTTATCTTAAAATTGGAAACATGTATGATGTAAATGTTCCTAGCCCAGAAAAGCATGCCTTGAACAAATAAGTATAATATTGGAATGTTTAGTAAGATTTAGTTACATGTGAAGTAATTTACATTTATAGAAGACAGAACTGAGCTCCTATACCTTGCTTTTTGTAGGAGGTAACTATAGTGCAGAGGGGACTGTCCATTACTCCCTCTGTTCATTTATATTCTTGTAAAAATCGTAAAGGAAAGTATGAGGGGGGGGTCATTTTATGATCATGTGTTGCTATTTTAACAGATGGTCGTCTGTTGAAGATGGCCTCATGCTTTAGAAATATAAAAAATAGGATATATAGATGAGTAGCCCCCTAAACTTGTAAAGGTAAATTACCCTATACAGTAAATTGTTTGGTAGGGATGGGTAGGGTTAGGTTAGGTTTGGTGACTTGCCTTGTAAAAGTTCATACCCTTAGAACACCCTAGGGTTAGTCATCTTTACGTGCAAAAACAAAAAAGTAATGGGAAAAAAAATTTGTTGTATGTCACGATTAATCTTTGCATTTCAGTGGACTTGTCCTTGTACATTGATGAATCTCAGTTGAAGAGACGGAAGAAGCGATCTTCCGCCTCCAAACGGAAGAAGGACGATTCTTCAGGAGAGAGTGGCGTGGAATCCGAGGAACCGGGAGACAGTAGTGATGAAGGTTAGGATGTTCACTGTTGATTCACTATTTATTGTAATGTTTCTTATCCAGTACTGTATTGTATTTCCCTCATTATTATATATACGAATAAAAATTTGAGTTTTCATTATAATGTTTTTTTATGTGTGTACTAATTATTGTTTTGTTTGGTAGTGACCAACATGCTGATACAGTTGTGAGAATGCATTGTGCTGAAGGAAATATATATATAAATGTTTGAATATTTTGATTTCTAAAGGGGAAATATAAAGTTAACTACTTTATAAGCCAGTAAGAGAAGGTGATATTGAAAGATTGTTTTGGTGTAGGTTCAGATTAATCCCATCCACTAAGTGATGCCATATGCAACTGAAGTCATTAGGGTGGCCGAGTCAAAGCACACATTCACCATACCATGATTATTCTTCCTAGCACCTTGGGGAGAGACCTACCACATTATGGAGTATAAGTGATTGATTCTTTATCCTCCCATAACTAAAATATACTCATGTAATATCATCATCTGTATATTGGGATGAAATAGAAGAATTAAATTATATGGGTGGGTAATAGAGCGCACAATGTAGATTTGTCAGATCGTCGGTTTGAGACTCGCCACGATGTGTAGTTAGAAAGGGCATTCACGCGAGTAACAGTTGCACACTGCCAAAATCAGTGTCCTTCAGAAGATGTAAACTTATATTTATTTTATTAGATGATTCAGAAGAAACTCCTAAAAAGGCAGCTAAGACCCCCACAAGACGTAAGCCCAGAGGAAAAAGCAAGACCCCTACAAAGACCAAGACTGCAACACCCTCTGTGGAGGCATCCTCCAAGGCAAAAAGTAAGATAATAGTAATAATAGTCTTTTTTTTTTTTAATTATTTATAATAATTAAAAAGGTTTTTAAAAAATTATGCAAGATACTTGACAAGGCTGATAATAAATAAATATGTTTTGAAAGTAGTGCTTTTGTCTTGTTTTTAGTGTCATCTTGGATTAAGAGAGAGGAAAATAAAAGAAAAATGTGTCAACTTGACCTCTTGATATACTTCAATTTCATGATAAAAGAAAAAACCGTCTTCATTTCGATAATAATTGTACCGTACATTTAAAAAAGAAAAAAAAATACTTTCCAACCTAACGTGATGTAAAAAATCTCTTACAGACATTTAGCCTACCAACACAACTTACTTTGTCATGCTGGCACTCCTCATCAAGACATATTTCCTATGGTATTTGATCTCTCTTAAAGTTATTTGCTGAGCTCTATTCTGCTTTTTTTGGGGTGCACCAATCATAATTTACTAGACATTTCGTTTTGGGTTTCAGAGAAAATTTTTTTTACATTTATTTTGGGTTTCAGTGAATATTATTTATTTCCACTTTAGACCAGTGATTAAAATTAATGGTTGAGTGTTTTTACTCTTGCAGTATTCCCTTAATTGTTTATTGATTTATTTTGTTTCATATTAGTATTTTGCTGTAGTTTTTCCAATATTTTGAAGTGGTAGTCACAGTAATTATCAGTGTAGTTCAAATTGCTATGGCAGAACCATAGCATGATTTGCCTTGCAGCTACTCCTTTCCAATGTGTTTACTGACATTTTTAATTTTTTCGTATTTTTCCCCATATTTGCACATACAACATGTCCTCGACTTAAGTCGCGGTTCCATTTCTCAAGACATGTCGTAAACCGATTTTCTACGTAAGTCGGAACACACCTTAATAAGCACCTACTTGACCCACCTATGTTAACGCATTAGTAAAGTTTCTCCCTTTTCACTTCCATGGTGATGACTTTCTATTTTCTTTGAACCTCTGCCATCAGAAGAATCTGCTTTATACTTGGGAGACATAATACAGCCCAAAAATTATATATAAAAAAAGTAAAAAACTAAATAATTTATGCGAGATGCATCTAAGCATTGTAAGTCAAGGACATCATAACTGAAGACCCCCTGTATTATGACTAGCTAAGATGCTACATTGTTATTACCTCTTTGATAACACTTACCCACGATAGAACCCGCCTATGGAAATTAGGAAGGGCGTCCAGCCTCGATTCCCTAGCTGCAACCTTTCTGTGTACATCACCATAATTGGGATTTATAGTGACTGATAATGGCTAACAACATTTGGGTAAAAATACTGAACGTACTTGAGAATCTCTTTCTTTTCCCCCTGAAAATGGTGACGATTTGGAAACTTAGAGCACCTGTTATTTGTGAACATAGGTAAGTAGTAAATGAAGAGGGAAAGAATGTCAACCTATGCTTCCTGGGTTGTTTAAAGAGTCGAATTATGGTGAGGTTCATATGTTTCCCCTTTTTTTTTGCTCATCTGTATCCAGTCCATCCTCCTGGTTTCATCTGATGTAGTTTTGAAAATAGGATTATTTTTACCCTTTTCTGGCTATCCTTCATATTTGTTCTACCTTGCTACCCTTCTCTTCTTTTTTTTGCTCTGAAACCGCAGTTTCTGTTGGTCTACGGAAAAATATATAAATAAATTTTGTGCTCTCAACTTGTGATATTTAATAATTTGGATAACGCAAAAGCTGTTACTCGTTTTCCCATTTTCATACTCAAGTTTAGACTGCAGTTGAGTGAGCAAAATGAGCATATTTTTGTGGATTTGACGAAAAGTTTTTAATTCAGTTTTTTCATATTTCCACACGGTGTGATTTTTGAGTCTTGTATATTTATCATTTACGTCTTTTCTGTCTAGTGCGAGTCGCGAGTTTTTGAGTCCTGAATACTTTTATTACTTCATCTATGTCTAGTGCCAGCCGCAATGGATGGATGTCTAGTTCCAGTCGCAATTTTTAGTCAAATATTTATTTTTTATATCGATTTTTGAGTCTGGTTTGTTTATCAATTCATCTCTTATGTCTAGTGCTAGAGTTTTTGAGTCTGAAATATTTTAATTTTTTTTATGTCTAGTGCAAGTTCCAATTTTTTTTGTTTCATATATTTAATTTTTTACTTCTTTTATGTCTAGTGCAAGTCACTTGTTTGTCAGTGGCAGAGTTTGAATGAAATTTACTTTTTCTCGTGTCATTGGTGCATCCCTGCTCCCGCTGTTTGTACATTAAATGTCTTTGTTATCCTTAATGAGTACAGTTTGCATAAACAGTATATAGATATGCGTATTGGAATATGTATTCATCCCATAGCTCATATCCTTGCTTCAAAATAGTAATTGCACATGAAATGGGTCTTGTTCCAAGTAAAATATTGCAGTCAACTTGGGTAATAAACATTATCCAGTGTCATATTGGGGTCCTCTTAATATATGGTAAATTTAATATTTTCAGTTTCATATATACATATATACAATTAAATGAGGAGATTTATACCTTCATTATCAGCTTTTCAATTATGAGCAATTCTAACTCATGCTATATTTTAGTTTTTTTAAATTGACATCTCAGGTCATATTTCTGCTCCTCTTCAAAAATTTTCACAGAGACCTCTGTGAAGTTTAATTGTTGAGGAAAGGTAATACAGTATTGCATTTTGTATATATTTCATTTTTATTTTAAAGTGAAAGCACGTTGCTTCATTCCCTCTCTCTGTCTTACAGTAGTGAAAGGGTTTGTTTTAAATATTATAGGTGTGGGTTTGGACAATTAACAGTTAATTAACATGAAGTCTTTTTAAGGTGGAAGGTTTGTTTTCATGCATGACATTTTCTGTGAACTGAATAAAGGAATTAAGTTCTGTTTTAATATAGGAATTAATTATGATTTGATGTTACAGTACTTAGAGACTTTATATTTTGAATTATTTTAGCATGGTTGTAAGTTATCAGGTCTCTTAACTTATTTGTGTATGATCAGATACGATGATGGTGATCTTAGAGGCTGAGTAAGATAAGAGTTTTAGGGTAGTAGAGCACGTTTTTATCAGTTTAGTTTATCATTGTATAGTTAAAATCACAACTTAGTTTTTCACTGTGAAGGCACTAGGTAGATATATTTGTGTTCTTGGAGTCAATTATGCTTAAAGTGCTTGGGTTAGAAGCAGTTGACAAGGGTTCGGTCCCACTGCGGGATGCTAAAAAGGGCATATATTTTTCTCCACCCCTCTGGGGACTAATTGTGGCATATGAGACAGTTCACTGTTGTTGCTTGAAAGTTGTGTACAAGTTATTGACTATTCAGACATATGGAAATTAGTCTTAAATTTTTGCAAATATATAATATTTGAGCCATATGGGGTCAAAATGAGATCTATATGGATGGTATGGCTAGTGTGGTGGGGAGACATCTTAAGCCTGCAGAGTTATTGCAGTAAGCAAGAGACAGCATTAGGTGGTACTCCATGGTTGCCAAAGTCCAAGTGGATATAACCCGATGATGACAACAACTGTGTACCGGCATTTACCTCAATTTTAGATAGTGCGTATTGAACATGCACGATCTGGAAATATTGAATTTAAAAAAATCTGCATTTCCAAAAAAAAAAATTACTGTACACTACAAATACTGTTGTGTTTTGACTTAAAATATAAATGGTATTATGTATAATATAGTAAGCTTTGTGTGATTTTAGGTGTATGAGAGCTTGGGAATAGGTTATATTTTAAGTGATATTGGTTTGACATCATGGAATACCTTTTCTTCTAAGGGCTAGGACATTGCCTTATTGCGAAGGGCTTTGGTTTTCGCAGACATGACCGTTGAGTGAATGTGCATTCTAACCTCAGACTGTGGTGGGCTGCGAACCCTCGACATGACATATCGTCGTGAGCGTTACCGCTCGACCACTGTGGCTGCGAGTTATATTCTGAGTTTGTGAACAGATTTATAGACAGGTCTTGAACAAGGCAATTTTTATAAGGGTTGATCGTATACAAGTGTTATGCTTTATTTAAAGAAAGATAACATACCTTGCTGGTTTCACATGCATTTGCTGCAAAAACTAGAGAAGAATACCTCCCTGGTATTCACTGCTTGTAACAAAACACTAAGAGGGAAAGGGAAATGAAGGGCTGGAATCTTCTATAAGATTAAGAGACCTGATATTTGTTTGTTGTCACTTTGAATGTTTGTGTGTGTGCGTGTTTAGTTACCTAGTCTCCTTACTGGAATCTTAAGAGTACCCGTAGGAACAAGGATAAAACTGATGAAGCCTTAAATTCACAATTTTGTAAAAATGTGGAAAATATTTGTTGTTTTTCACCTAACATTTATGTGAATAGATTTCAAAAGAAAAAACCTTAATGTTGTTAATTCGTTGCTATGTAATATTTTTTTAAACTGTAAGTTTCGTGTTTAACATAGCTAAGCAATATTGCTTTTAATTTGTTTCTAAACGTATACACTGCTAAACCATAGAAAAATCAGAATGTATTCATAAAAGTTAATCCCACTCCACATCAAAACCACACAAATGTGAATTCATACTCTTCATTTTAAACTACGTAATTGGGAATTTATGTTCATTGTTATATGTAAGGTTATTGAAGTATACCTATTTTCTATATGCTTTTATCTTTTTTTTTTTTTTTTTTTTTTTTTTTTTTTCCCTGCCAGCTCCCAGGTCTGCCCGTAGAGGACCCAGGGCCGCCTTGGATAACACAAAATCTCCAGCAACGAATGCCAAGACGGACTCTCCAACCGCCACCCCTAGAGCAGCAGTAAAGAAAGCTGCTGCCAAAACAGTTGGCGGCGGCAGCATCGGCACCCCAAAAAGTGCAAGAAAAGCACCTGTCAAATCAAGCACTGATTCCACACCTAAAAGCACCCCTAAACCTGCGTCAGCACCTGTTAGTGTCACCCCCAAATCCGGGCGGCGTTCAGCCCGTAAATGAATATTTAGGAAATTCAACTGGGAGATGATGCAAAAAATATAACAAAAACATATTACCTGGATGTGTGTAAGATTAAAGAATGATATAGGTCTAGACATATATTGGTGAGCTAACGGCAATATGATTTATAGTCTTGAGTATGTTATCGCTAAAATGGAGCTGTCAGATTATAAGAGGAGAGAACATTTTATACCCCCCTCACTCCCCCATGTAAGATAATTTGTTTTAGACCAAAATAATAACTCGACCAATTGTAATTACCCTAAAGACAGTTCATATCCGACTGACTGGGAAGATGGAAGATTTGTCTAATTTTTTTTATTTTACTTTTATTTATGTTCTTGAATTTTCTATAGGTAGTGAGGCATCCATTTTACTTGGCATTTTCAATTTGTATTGACTCGATTTTGCAGTTTATCTTAATATTTTATTTGTTTTTATTTTATATATTTCCTTGAGTTGGTTGGACACGTTCGATTTTTAATTCAGAAACTTTGCAAATATTTTACTTTTTATGGTTTTATTACGTTCATGGAACTAAATATTTTATATATATCATCGCCGCATAATTAGAAAAATTATAGTTATCCTTTGACTCTGGTGTGTACCTATACTTCCTTTTCATAATAGGATTCTTTCCCATGCTATCCTTTTTTTTTTGTTTGGTAGTGTATTCCCTTTCCCATTTTTCTGTGGTCCAGTTGAATTTACTACAAATTCATTTAGAACTCGGGAGTGACAGAATACGAGAGCACGGTGAAATATGTCTGTACAAAAAGTAAACTTGCGAAGTAATTGTCTGTAATTGGATTTTATTTTTATTTTTTTTTTTTTCAATGTTTTCTGCATAGGTTTTAATTTGTTTTTCATGTACATTCTTGATATATTTTCTGATTTTTTTATTATTTTTTTTTATTTATCGGGACACTTTGTAAGCGATTATGAGAGTCAGCTCATGCTCAACGAACTAAAAACAAACCATAGGATTGCATCCACCCAGTCTGTGGTATTTGCGTAATATTACCATAGCTTGGAAAGCTTACTGATGCATAGAAGTTACTTGGACTGTAGTAATGCCTCTTTGTTGACTCAAAGGTGGCCCTTATAATTTTTGGTTTTTCTCCCCAAAAAATTTTCATTTAAAACCTTAAGAGTTATGATCTTGCGGTTGCTTTGAAGACATCTGTAAAAGGAACTTTGATAATTGTATATTTTTCATAATTAATATTTTGCTACTGTCACAGCACGATTATGACTTGCACATTCTAAATAGAAACCTTTTTTTTTTTTTTTTTTTTTTTTTTTTTTTTTTTTTTTTTTTTTTTTGCAGTAATAGAAAAAAATGTAGTTTTAGTATATATTACCTTTATCCTCCTACTTCAACTACACTTAAAATAAAAAAAGGGGTAATGGGTCGTCCTGCAACAAGCCAAGCTCTTGAGCAGTGACGAATTTTTGAGGCAGGAGGATATGGGACTTATACGGTAGTCTGTAAATATATTAATAATAGTAATATTAATAATAATAACTATACTTGACCTGTAACATTGATGTGTCGTCTTGATTGTAGGTGTGACTTTCTGAAAGATGTATGTCTTGAATTATATTTGACCAAAGTTCTTGAGAGAGTTGATGCAGTGTTGTCCACTTATAGGAAAAAAGTGTTTGCAGTATTTGTCAAAGAATTGATATGCCCCACCCACACTTCGTAACAGTTTTCCCCAGGGTGGGCGGTGGTGTCCCTTTGCTACTCTATATGGCTTGCTTGCGTCCAGTAGGAATACTGTATTAATTACTCCAGTGACATTTCACACACACCGGCGAGTTATTTCAAAATCCAAGTTAGCCGAGTTTTGTTTGTATGGATTTTGGTCTTCGTGAGGCATGTCTGGGTATAAGGTGGAGATCCAAGCTTAAAAAAAAAATTAATGTAGGAGTGTTAAGGTACAGATCGTGTTCTGTTGATATTCATCCTTTGTTCAAGGACAGGTTCAGCACCTTTGCATTCTTCTTCAGTGTTTTGGTGTGGATTAAGAAAAGGGGAACTTTATACAGATATACCAGTCCCTTTGCAGTAAAAGCAGCAAGTCTTTATACAGATATACCAAGTCCCTTTGCAGTAAAATCAGCAAGTCTGACCTAACTGCACAGTAATGCAAAAACAACTGATTTTATCCTGAGTGGATAATTTTAGCGTAGATCGTCGTCATCAAGTTCAAAAGAGACTGAATGTTCTTCGTTTGTTTATTTGTATTATTGTGACGGTAACCTCTATTTAAGCTATTGTTGATACAATTACGATGGCTTGAGGACTTATCTGTACATCCCAGATACTTGAGGATATAAGTAAGGATGTCTCAAGAGTGGATTTTTTAGAGCTTACAGGATAATTTTTCACTTCTGCCCTCAAAAAGTGCAATACAATAGATGAAGAAGCTGAAACCTTCTTAGTCAATTGGTCTTAATCCTTTTTCTAGTTACCATTTAAAATTTTTACTATATCATAGTCATATTTAATTTTCAATGTTACTTTTTTTTTACCTGTTATAGGAAACTAATGGCTCTTGCAGTGCCGTTTTATGAGAAAATATACTTCCCAGGGTAGTTTTCCATCTGATAACACAACTCTGTGTTTTCGTACCTGCTTGAAAGATGTACCAGACTTCAATATTTATACATTGGACCATAGATTTTAGACCTTCTCCGTGTTATGGGAGATCACTTGAATTATTAATTTTAAACTTGTGTCCTATTAAATTTTTATTTCATGTTCTTGTTAAATTGGAGAAAGGATTACATTGTCAGTTGTCTTCGATATTTTGTTTGTGATTTTGACTGTATAAATATCCTCTGTATTTACTTCCCACGAAAAGTCAAAGTATTTTCTTTGACTCGACCACCCCCTTATAAGAGGAAATATGGATGAATTTCGACTTTATATCATAGCGCATGGAATTCTAATCTCTATGGAGCTAAAAGTAGGTATTGAAGATGATTGTTCTGTTCCCTGACTCGTTCAATACAGATCATTGGTCTTGACAGATTGGCAGATGTAGATTGAATGTTTTTATAATTTTTTGTTGCAATGCCATTTGCTTTCTTTGGTTCTGGAAAATATTGCAATGATGTTTCTGTTTGTACATATATACATGCATATTATGTAATGAAATAATTAGAATGAAGTTCGGCCATAGGAATTTTTTTAGTATATTGTTGGCTTGTGTGACGAGATCAGCCCATTGAGTCTTGCTTGGATACAAGTATTACTACTTTACTGAACTAATAGTATTGTTCATGAATTCCAATATGGGTGAACTTAGAGCGTGTAATCGAATGTATTTTTTGACTTTGGCTTGGTATTAATCTGAGAAATAATGATGCCAAGTTAGATCATAAAATTACACAAGTTGAAGTCAAGGCTCAATAAAGTTTATGTCGTCCATAACTATATTCAATTAACATCCTCAAGAAATTTTTTTTAGATAACGGGAGCTTTGAGATTGTAATTGTGTCGTATTTTATTAAAACTCATTTGTAACTTGTACATTATTTCCTCGTATTCTTACAGCCAGACTGAAGAAATTCCTCATTAAGTAATCCACACTCAACACTGTTTTTAAGTTCTCCCTACCCAAGAGACCATTCAATATTTTAACATAAGTAGGTCACATTGTAGCAATGTGCCATCTGTTTTCATAAGTAAATATTATTGTACTAAGTTTTGTGTATTGATTTCCCTCATGAGTAATGTAAGTACTCTCTAGAGTAGTATACTAATCTGTAAGTACCTTTAATTTTAGGATATTCATAAAAGCTTGGTAGTCCGTTTCCTCTCTGTCCTCATCTGTTTATATGGATTCTTTTAGCTGCTTTTTCCATATGTAAACTGTGTAAAGTCGTGTTATTGCTTTAGGGTGTCATATTGTTAGTAACAAGATCTCTGGAGGACCGTGGCAACACAGTGGTTAGAGTACTCAGCTTGTGAGGTGATTGTCATATGATCGAGCCCGCCACAGGGCATCTAGCCTTGATGCCCCAACTTTCAGCTCTGTTTCCATCCTCGTAATGGTGATTAACAGTGACAAAATGGCGAACATACAACAGGATCACTCTTGGTTTTAATTCTCAAACGAAACATAAGTTCAGAGATTTGCTGTGCTTTTAATTCCAGATGCTGTGTCGTAGGAATGAAGATATGTAAGGTTGTAATTATCAAGAACAGCTATACTCAATATCTACCTCCAGTAACATTTTCAAAAAGACATACTAATGTGTGGATTTGTAGATATCCATTGAAGAGCTATAGGATAATTAATGAAATGGATTGAAGACCATGTGAATAAGTAAGAATAAGTAGGTGAGTGTTTGAATTATTTATTTCATGTTTGGTTCCAGTATGGTTTGATTTATCTGATGATGGGGGAAGAATAAGTATCTCGGTGGTATACACTGTATATTGCCATCTATAGGATGTAGGTGAGCGAAGAGTTTCCATATACGTTCATATACATATTCAACAAGAATTTCTGACCAGGGGACGTTGGTAGTAAAGTCATCCTAAGGTTTAGTCGGTTGCCTTATAGTTTTAAACTCGCATCCGTGAAAATATTCTTGAAAGCATGATAATGAAAATGGTAAGGCACGCTTCCAAATCCATAAAAGCACTGTATGATCCTTTCTCGAGATGGGTGCAACCTCAGTTAAATTTACACAGTGGAGAAAGGCTAATGACAATGCAGTTTTATTGCTTTTATTGGGAAGATATTGATGGCATTTTCACCAAATTCAGGAAATTATTACCCACGGATATTTGATCTAACGATATTAGGTTCGCTGCTAGATTGATTTTATAAAAGACATGTCATATACTCTTGATGTGAAAATTGGAGGTTAGGAATGATCAAAAGTAGTTCGACTTTGATAATTATGATTGTACAACTACAACTTTTAAAGCAATGCTTGAAGAGGAAAGTCTATTGATATAACACAGGATATAAAATTTCTACTCGACTCCCCAAGTAGTTTCTATAGTACATTATTTTCCACACGATAACCAATAAATACGACTATTGACCATATGCTATGCTTATGCTAATACAATATGCATGTTACATATAGCGAATAGTATTAAAAACACCTGAGCTGTTGCTGCAGGTTTGTTTTCATACAGACTTGGATAATTTCTGTGATGCCATGCAGTTACTTTACAATAAATCGTTCCAACCTTTGTTTAGCTCTTGCCTGGTTGTCAAGCCCTTCTCAGATATGCTTCACAAGCCCCATCCTTTGTTCCCCTCAGCTCATACAGAAGCTCAAGCTCCTGGTAAAGTTTCAGTTTCAAGCTCTTGTCGTGTACGTTTTCCAAGTGTCCAGACCATAAGCCAGTCACATCTTGGCTTATTACCAAACTTTTCCTATTGCCACACATCTGTGAATGTTCTATTCTATTATAATCCTGACTTTGTCTTTGTTAGGCCCGTCAGTTTTATTTCCCTACCTGTATTCATAGCTGGAGACTAGTATTATCAAATGTCGACAGATTTACCTAACTTCAAGCAATTCTTCTTTGGCATCCTCAGTAAAATACCCTTTGACTTTGGAGTCTTACCCTTCCAGCGTCTCTTCTCATTGTCTGTGATCAGTTTTCATGTCCCATATATATTTATATATATATATATATATATATATATATATATATATATATATATATATATATATATATATATATATATATATATATATATATCCAAGGGGACAGCACACCTTGTCGTAACCCAATTAACGTCAACCGAGGCGCTTTCCAGCCTCTTTATTGTATTATTATCTTTACTGTTCCGGTTTTACGTCACGGACTCGCTTTTCTAGGACGGTTTGCCTTCTTGCGAAGGACTTGTTTTGGCAGATGTAATCTGCTAACCTCAGACCGTGACGGGGCGCGAACCCTCGACCTGACGCTTCAGAGTTGCGGACACCACCGCTTGAGCCATGGCAGCTACTCTGTATTATTATCTTTATAAAAGCATTTTAATCCATTTTGATTTCTCCTACCCTACCCTGAATGTCTCTGCTTCCTCCAGGGTTATACAATGCAGTCTCCGTGTTACCCACCTCCTCAGCTTTTCTGTATTTTAACCTCTTACTGATTAGCATATTTATAATCTTCCTCCTCCCTTAACACACCCAACTTGACTCCACCTACCTCAGCAGTTTCCTGTCTCCACCATCCACTAACATCACCCCATACCTTAATCCCAGTAGAAATTAAGCTGCCGTGGGTATTTAACACACCATTGACTTAAATCAGCCTACATCTCAAATTACAGTATATTCTACTACTACTACATGTCTTCCTAACCACATTTAAGTACCTGCATATCATCA
This sequence comes from Halocaridina rubra, assembly GCA_037179515.1. NCBI lineage: Eukaryota > Metazoa > Arthropoda > Malacostraca > Decapoda > Atyidae > Halocaridina > Halocaridina rubra. Next base: position 52,625 of record JAXCGZ010017161.1, on the reverse strand, counting down.
ATAATTCCTAAAATCTCATATATAAGCCGAAGTTGCAGCAGCTTTTAATTCACCTTGTAATCTTTGGTGCAGAAGGGAAGGATAGGAGAAATCAAATGGGAATAATATGTTTTTATAGAGAGAGTAATACCATGAAAAGGTTGGAAAGAGCTTCAGTTGACGTTGATGTTGGGTTAAGACAAGGTGCGTTGTCCCCTTGGCTATTTAATATTATATATATATATATATATATATATATATATATATATATATATATATATATATATATATATATATATATATATATATATGATAGATAGATAGATAGATAGATAGATGGACAACGGTAATCAATATTTGTATGTAAAATTGTCGTTTACGTGACGCCTGTACGGGATATCCCAACCATTTCCTTTGACACGTAAGTTTGAATCTATTATTCATGAGTGCAGTGGTGACAGCGCTCGATTCGGAAGTGACAAACCCATATTCGAGTTCACCGCGGAGCATTGGGAAAGGAATCCAGTCTTTATACCCAATGGAAACTAATTTTGACAAAACTAAAAATACAACAAATCAGGTTTAATTCGGATACTGATACTAGTAGTCAAGTGTAACATTAATAAAACAAAATAAATTTAATGAAGTCCACACTTAAGTTATACTATAAGGCGAGTTCTATGATGATTAAAGGTACTAGGCAAATATGAAAATGTATTTACACAATAAAAGGCATATTAATCCCCAGGACCCCATTTACTGTTAAGTTCTAGAACTGTAAATCGCTGGATTAGGTGAGTAGCGTATGATTACCCCCAAGAACACGCTGGGGTTACTGTTCTTTACAAGGTCCAAACTTTGTACAACCATTGGGAATTATATCCATTAACTTCCCGGGACAGGAAACGTGTGGTTATCAATTTGAATGAACCTTTCAAAATATTACGTACATTCCTAAAATATAATTTGAATTATAAGATGATATTATTGAACGCTTGAGTTATGATAGCATTAGGATTTTTTTTTTCTTTTTTTTTTTTTTTTTTTTTTTTTAAGGTACAGAGTGTATGCATCAAAATCAAATTTTAATATGTTTATTAAAAATCTTGACCATGCAATCGTAGAATTATAATATACAAAATAGAAATTACGTTTATATTTTCGATAATTTATTCTTAAAGTATGTGTAAAATACAATAGCCAATTAGTTTCATAACTTTATAACAAGTGACATATGATAAATAAATAACATAGCTAATAACTTAATGATATTTTGAGCAAGTAACAGGTTGTTTGTTGCCCCTTGTTTTGTGAGGAAAAGTTCTATCTAACAAGCCTTTTATCCCGACATTTATACAAAGTTGTATTACATCCAGTTCAGCACAGAAGGCATACATAACACATTTTGTATACTTTTATGTAATCATCGTAAGATTAGTATTCATATTTTTGTCACTACAAAAAGTTCACTAAAAAAAAAAATAATAAAAAACTTCGCTTAGAGGACCAGTTATGAAGTTCAAATAAAATATTTAGTATAATTCAGTGCAGAGAGAGAATATGTATCTCATGATATAATTTTGTATATTCTTATGTAATCATCCTTAGATTATTATTCATATTTTATCTGCAAAAGAGTTCCAAAAACAAAGCTTCGTTTAGGCGACCAATTTTAGTTCGAGGAAAATAATAACAATGCTAAGATCCGGCCATTTTGTCCATTCTCGCCTCTAGTTTAGAGGTCGATAAAGGTTACTTTAGCGCCTCCGCATCAAGAGTCTCCTAGAGCAGATGCCATTAACAAGGATGAAACGACCAATCACATCGCTTTATTTAAATCCCGAACGCTGTAACCAATGAAAACTCAAGGTCTATAGCGTCATACAGCGACCAATAGCAAGAGTGCTTAGATATATATTTCACCAATCACAGAAGCTGTTTCAAGTCTCTCGGGCCAATCAGCTTCGGCTATGACAGCGCGCCAAAGCGTCCGTTAGTGTTCATGAGAGTGCCCTTAAACATATATCTATCGGTGTTTTTCCTCGTAAATTCGGTAAGTACGTAAGTATTTAAGTACTGACTTTGCAGAAAACGGTGCCATCCCCTTCGTGAAGTGCCGCTGGTTTCCCTGGTCTATAGAGCGAGTGGAAATGCCAATAAAAAAGGTACAAAAATAAGTAAATTTAATCGTGTCAAAGGCGTTCAAAAGTTGGCGCCGCGGGTTGAAAAGACGCTTCCTCCACCACTGCGCCTAGCGTCGCCCACCGCCTTGAAAATCATTTCCCAAAATTTCATAGGAATTTAATTCGTGTTTTGGCCTTTAATGATGTTGAAAGGATAATGGACACACGGGTTTATATTTTCGTAGTTTCATTAATGACTAAATTGTTAATAAAACGGTGTATTTAGGACTAAAGTGACGATAGCGTCTGACGTGAGCGAACGTCAATGTAGCTGGGAAAAAATGGCAACTGTCAAATTAGGCGATGCAAGGGAAGCGAAGCTCTCGATATTGATCGATTATTACATGAAACTATCGATATTCGCTCACTTCTTGCGTAAATTAATGCGTTTTAGTGCGTAATACACTTATGAGGACAATTAAAATTTATTTTTGTTCACTAATATACATTTCCATAGGGCGTTCGACCTTAGAGAATAGCTGTGACGTTGGCGTCCCTAGACGCGTCTGTCAGAGCATGCGCTCTAAGCCTTAATGGACGATGCCAAATACCTTTAGCTCCCATATATGTTCATTCAGATTTCTTGTTTTCGTTCGTAATTAGGCCTAACATATCTAGAATATAGCTGATTCCGTCAGCTCTAGAATAGGTGAAGAAAAATGTGAGAATGCATTTGACATTTCCACCCTTTTTCATTGTCAAGGGCAAGTCAATGACCGGAATTTATGCATTTACGACGGTAGAGGTTGGAAAGATTGACAAATTGTTTTTGAATTGGATCTTTAAAAGCAGAGTAACCCTTAAAATCTCTAGTAATTTAAATAACCCAATAAGTTATTGAATTAGGTTAGGTGACCTGCATGGAAAACAAGAATTACCCAAGAGTATAATGGGGGTCACTTTTCAAGACCTCGTATTAATTTGATTGGCATTATCATTTTTTTTATGGGTGTGACACCGGGACAGGCAGAAACTGCCCTCATCAATAAAGGCAAGGACACGAGAAAATACAAAGACGAAGGAAAAGAAAAAGGTTAAGGACAAGGCAGAGATTAGGTAGTCACAAAAAGGAAAACGACAGACAGAAAAAACAAAGTACAGAGGACCCAGAGATATGGAGGACTAGGCTTTTTGAAGGACGAAAGGTCATAAGAATTAGGAGACAGAAGGAGGAAGAGAGTTCCAGAGTCTGAAGGTAGATGGGAAGAAGCAGTCGCTGCAACTATGATTTAGTCCAGACTATATCATAGGAATCTACTTGCAAGTATTCGTATATATAGAACCTGCCCTCCCCTTCTATTACACATATTTAGTGATAGAAAGTACTTACCACGAGAGACGTGAGGCTAATAATTTGCTGAGTCTTGATATGTTTGTGTAGAATTTAACTTTATTTTGACATGTTTATGTAATAAATCTAAGCCATCTCAGTGTGATTTTCATAATATGAAATCCATTAAATTATTTGTTTAATCATGCTACGTTTACTTCATATTTTTACAGCTTTGAGTAGGTTAATATTTAATAAGCTTTACGGTAGGTATTTACTTTTACACCCTCATTTAGAAATAAATCAAATTTTATAATTATACTTTTTTTTTTCTTTTATTTTTTAAATGTCAAATGTACAATATTTACAATTGTTAAATGATTACAAAATTACATTGGAAAATTCTTTGGTTAATATATTCTGTATATTACTTGCATAACAAATATTCAAGAACCATTTCAAATAATTAAATTTACCTTTAATTAAACATAAAGTTTCCCATTCAGTCAAGTTCTGTGTACGACTAGTCCATACACAATATAGATAATTACAAATAAGCAGAACTGCAGTGTTCTCATCTCTTCTACTTCTTCCTTTAATATCTAACATTAATAATTTTAGCCAGTTATTATCTTGTACTGAACACATCAAATTAAATTTACTTTTAAACCAATGAAAAATATTTTTTATTCTTATACAAAAATAGAATATATGCATTGTATATTCAGGTTCACCACAAAAGTCACAATTTCCATTATTCTTAATTCCTAACATTTCTAAATGTTTATTTGTGGGTAATTTTTCATGTAAATATTTAAATATAAATTCTCTCTCCCTTAAACCAACCACTGGATGATTAACATTTTTCCATATATTACTCCACTGTAGCAAAGGATAATCTTTCTCTACTAATGGCTGTGACTTAACAAATATAACAGAATATATGTCTTTGCTTTTTATATGAGGAAATTTAGCATGTTTACACATTTTTCTTATGTTTTCCACTACACCAGAGTAAAACATGGGACATATATATGATACATCTGGATACTTATTTGTGTTTACTAAATAGCTTAGTCTTATGCTACAATAATAAATATTTAATAGTCTTCCTTCCAAAGTTTCTTTAAGGCTAGTAGCTGTAAGAATTGCAGCAGCTTTATTAAAAACATCTACTATACCAAGACCCCCTTCACTTTTAGGCAAAAGCAAGGTAGCTCTACGGATGGGATGATAGCTTCCCCTCCAAAGATACCTGAATATTAAAACATTTACTTTTTGTGCAAATCTCTTGCTTAATGGAAGAGTATGGGCTACATACCATACTTTCGATAATAAAATACAATTCACGATTATTGCCTTCTGAAAAATTGTAAGATACCTTTGGGCAAGCATACTGATCCGTTTCTCTAGTTTTTCTATTATTATATTCCAATTCATTTCCATAGTCATCTTTTCGTCTTCACAATAAGAAATTCCCAATATCTTTAGATTATATTCTGTTTTAAGCCAACGAAGAGGCCAGTCATTTTTACCATGCCATTTCCCTATCCCAGTTATACTACTTTTATCTCTATTTAAAAGGGCACCACTTGCTTTTTCAAATAAATGTATTTCCTTAAAAACCTCAACTATAGATTCCTCTGTTGATACAAACACAGATGAATCATCTGCAAATCCTTGCATGCAAATTTTCCATCCATTTGGAAGCTGTGGTGATATTATTCTTTTATTATTCTTAATACCTAAAAAGAGAGGTTCTTGGTAAATTACATATAACATCATTGACAGTGGACATCCTTGTCTCACAGATCTCATAATTGGAAAAACATCACTCAACATTCCATTAATACTCAACCGACTGCAACAATCTTTATATAACATTTTCATCCAACTAATATACAAATCTGGAATTCCTAACTTATTCATAATTTTAAACAAAAAATCGTGGTGAACAGTATCAAATGCTTTATTCCAATCTAACTTCATAATGGCCATTGCATAATTATTTTTATAAGTATAATGAATAATGTCTCTAATATTATTATTGCAGTGCACTATTGATCTACCTTTAACACTGCAAAACTGTTCAACAGAGATCAATTTATTCATTACCGTCTTTAATCTGTTGGCCAAAAACTTAGCAATGATTTTATAGTCTACATTCAAGAGTGAAATTGGTCTCCATCCACTCAGTGTTTGATCTTCACTTCCCTTACTCAATAATATTATTATGCCCTCATTTTGTAAGTTCGAAAGTTCCTGTCTGTCCAATATATGTTTTATCACTTCAAAAAAATCATTTCTAATTATTTTCCAAAATTCTTTGTAAAATTCTGATGGTAATCCATCTATTCCTGGCGCTTTCCCTGTACCCATATCTTTAATCACATTCCCTAATTCTAACATACTAATATTACCAATTAAATCGTTACGGTCAATATCATTTAATTTATTACAACATAAATCCAGTAACATATCTTGTAACTGACAGTCCTATAATTATACTAGATAGGATTAGGTAGTTTATCTCCCAGTTAAGAAACGATTCGGTGACTGACATTATTGTTTTGTTGTTGGGGATATTTTTTAGGGTTCTGTATTTTCCTTTCACTCATTGGAGGGGAAAAATCGAATACTTACCTTTCTTATCATCATCATCACAGAAGCCATTTTTTACTACCTTTCCTAATATACAGTTGACTGTTTGGACACTGATAATGCAATTAAATAGACGCCAGTGTGAAAACTTAAATATACATAATTATACCCAAAGACCAACAGTTGAAAAAGTAACACAAATGTTGGGCATTTTCAGCGGTACACATTCGCAATTAATTATGAAAGATGTTTGTATTTAAATAGATCTCAAGAAACATACTTTGCTCCTGGCTGGGATCTAAGACACAATCAGTGTACCAAGTCGCTGCCAACAATATTAAACCTTCGTAAGAAACGGGAAGGATGTGGGCTAGAATACTTCCTCCGTGTTCCCCAGCTTGTCGTAAGAGTTGACTAAATAGGGCGGAGCGAGGGGACTGGGAACCCTCTCCTCTTGTACCCATTTACTCCGAGTTCATTGGTAACATCCACATTCAATTCCCTTAGACATTTGTTAAAAAAGCTTTAATCCTCTCATAGGAAACGTAAAATGTAATGAAATGCATACTGTTAGTGAGTTTTAGTCGCCTGTCAGTTGTGTCCATCAAATTATGAGTAACCAACTTTGTGGATTTTGTCTACTGCATAGGTATTTGTCCCAAAGTCTAAAAATAATTATCTGGTTAAATTTTCCATTAAAAAATTCATTTGGGTTGAAATTTTGCTTGCGTATACCGATTATTGTGTAATGTTTCATGGTTTGAAATGCTAATGCTTACGAGAATTAATATAAGCAAGGCATGATTCATTCACACGTTTTTGTGATTATGTAATTTACATGTAAATATGCGTTTCATTTACCTTCATGTGTATAGTAAATAGCAAAGGATGTGTTTATAACCCACATTTTTTCCTCATCATTTAAGCTTTTAGACTGCTTGGACTACCAAACGAGCACAGAGTATATAATTACAAGCACTTTTGGCAATCACTTGCTTTTATATTAACCAGTCATTGTACATGGGGCTGCTTGCAGGCAGGTGCTCCCTCTGATTTACAAATACTACTCTCTACATTATGCAATATACAATCCTTGTATATCCAGCACCAAATGTCTATACAGTACATTTATATCTATGTGTTTTATGATTTTTCTATGAATGTACAATGTGAAGCTCATGATAGATTACAAAATTGTCATTTGTGCATGCCCTCATGCTAAAATAAAAAATAAATAAATTGTATCGCATACATTGCATTTTTATGAGCAAGAGTGTAATAATGAATCTTAAGCAGATCTGGGATTGGCACACGTCCCCATGTAATTGTGTGTTTGGGGAAAACAAAAAAAAACGCACTCCGCAGTGGTGAGGTTATTGGGACAAGCAACCACTACCGGTTGGGAAAAAAAAAGGCCTCTGACCGTGTTTACTTAAGGTGTAGTATAGTCATTCACCCGTGTCAAGCGTAGTCGACAGTTTATGAATGAAGGCATAAGTTATTTGTATATATGGTGCGGGCAAGACACTTGGGTGTTGATAGATGAGTAGCTTATTATGATTGATGAAAGCACGTACAGTGTATTAGTGTAATAACTTAATTAAATGGTTAAGCCTGTTGCATTTTGCCGGTTTAAAGAAGGAATTGGTAGATAATCAGTAAGCGGGAATTTAGTTTTAGGGCTTTTAGTAGGCCTACTGACCAGTTTTAATTACCGAGGTTCGCCTTGTGCCTTTGGTCTATTTTTACACCTTTAACGATTTTTTTAGGAACTCGCGTTATCGGTGTAGTGAAATTTATGGTAGTGGATATATATATATTTTTTCGATTGGACAGTTATTGTTGACACACTAGGCTGTTTGATGACTGTCTGTGTGTGATGGAGTGATAGCATATACTGTGCATAATGTATTTGGTTTTTTTTTAGATAAACCCTCATCGCGTCTTGTAAGGATAAATTGTCAATAAATTGCTATTTTTTAAGTATATTTTACTTCATTACAATTACATTTGTTGAGAAACTCCATAATATTTCCATGATAAATATCATCTCAAAACACAGAAATCTACCATATGAGGACAGATTAAAAAAACTTAATCTACATTTTCTAGAGAGGCGAAGAGTTAGGGGGGATATGATTGAAGTGTATAAATGGTTTAAAGGGATTAACAAGGGAGATATTAATAAAGTTTTAAAAATTCATGATCAAACCAGAACTCGTAATAATGGATTTAAGGTTGATAAATTTAGGTTCAGAAGGGAAATTGGTAAAAATTGGTTTGGTAATAGAGTAGCTGATGCATGGAACAAGCTTTCTAGTAGGATAGTAAATGCCAATACCTTAGACACCTTCAAATGTAGATTAGATAGACATATGACAGAGGTAGGGTGGGTATGAATAGGTTAGTGCTTATTAGAAAAATCATAAAAAGAAAAATAGAATAAATAAGTAGAGTAGAATAGAATAGGTTAGACATGCTGAAAATACAATTCAAAAATGGAGCTGCCTCGTGTGTGCCAGTAGGCATGTTGCAGTGTCCTCTATTCTTATGTTCTTAAAACTGTCTTACACAATGGAGCGACTGGATCATTAATTCTGTACAGATTCTCTGTAGCATGATGAATAATATATATAATCCACTCATTAGCAGCACAGGTAATTATATTCCTCACACGTTCGACCTTCAGAGCGAATGTATGACATATTAAAGTCATCAGTCAGCAGGTGTTCTCCATTAAGAAGTTAGGTGTTTGTTTTGTGGAAAAGAATCATATTGAATATTATTTTTCGTCACATGAGAGTTGAAGTTTCCTGTGAACAGTTTTGCAGGAGAGTTTTTTAGCCCCTTCATACACTAGTGGTCTGGGGAATATGTGTATTTGTACTTGTTCTTATTATTAGATTTTTCCAAGAATTCGGTGGCTTTTCCATGAGCTTTATCCTCCATTGCTGCAAATACCCAAACCGTCATTGAGAGATGGGTAAGGAATAGGGTGGACTCCTGGTGTAAATATTAAATCTGGGTCTTTACCTCTATGTTTATTACATTCAGTCGAGTAGAGGGTATCATTTACAGTTTTGTTCTATAAATTATGCATATCGGTAAAATAACTTGAAGATTTTGCCCATTTGTAGTAGAAATATCTAAGCTCAGGCTTCGTTAAGAGAATAACAAATACATTTGGCCGGAGGTAAAGGGAAATTGATATAGAATGACCTGTTAGATGTGTGGGGATAAGGGTGGAAGTACTTCAGAGTTTTACTCCGATAAGTATGAATCGGTATTGTTTATATACTCGTATGTTGGGTAGTATTACATATCTGCTGGATTATTTGTCATAATCGAAGCTTTGGCCCGATTTCTTAAACAGTGTAAACCTAGGATACCATATTGTTAGCTAGACACTAATGGATATCATAAACGCATCTGACGCGTTTCTGTGAATGACTAGGATCGCGTACGGGATCCTAGCCATACACAACCGCGTCAGATACGTTTTTGATATCCATTTGTGTGTGTCTAGCTAACTAACAATATCGTATCCTTGGTTTACACTGTTTAAGAAATCGGCCCTTTGTCTTTTAATAAAGAAAAAAGAAAGAAATTCTGATCTTAAGCATTTTAATTGCATTGTTATCACTGAACAGCTAATCTTTGATGAGTGTATTGTCTTTTATCATCTCATCCGTCGACCGATAATTGAAGTGGCATATCACATTATCAGTGGTCTCTGTAAACATTTATACTTTTAAGATTTATTAACGATTATAGGATGTGTTAACAGCTTTTTATGATGACAGATTTTAGTTATATCAGTTTTTATTTTTAAAACCATTTTATTTATTTATTTTTGTTAAATTTCTCACTGAGGTTCTCTTTCACAAGGCTTTCTCTGTTGTAATTAGCAGTTCCTTCATAAGGCATGTCCAGACGAGCGGGCCTGATTGGCGGGCATGCCTGTCATCGGGCTCTTATAACGGGCAAAGCAGCGAAATGGCCGTACCCGTGTGGTGTAGGCAAGTATTGGAGGTATGCCACTGCCAGACATAAGTTAACATAGGGGACCCATAACTCTCACGTCGTTATTTT